>JANHGB010018395.1:0-36246 GCA_026283785.1 Coracopsis vasa | reverse complement strand
AAGAGAAGAGAAGAGAAGAGAAGAGAAGAGAAGAGAAGAGAAGAGAAGAGAAGAGAAGAGAAGAGAGAAGAGAAGGAAAGGGAAGGGATGGGGAAGGGAAGGGATGGGGAAGCAGAAGGGGAAGGGAAGGGAAAGGAGAAGGGAAAGGGAAAGGGAAAGGGAAGGGAAAGGGAAAGGGAAAGGGAAAGGGAAAAGGGAAGGGAAAAGGAAGGGAAGAGAAAGAATGGTCACAATATTTTAAGTGGAAATGCTATAATTGCAATATTCAGAAGTAAATTGAATGGGCAATATGTATTTTATACGTATTATAACTCTTCAACCATTTATTTTTTTAAAGGGTGCCCTCAACAAGGTATTAAAAATCAATACAGTGCAAGGGAAAATAAATAGAAGTTATAATTCCTTATCTGCCATCAGAACAACAAATCTCAGGTAAGGATGAAATAAACAGGCCATTAATAAGTTACTGCAAGATTTGGAAAGACAAAGTCATTGTTTATTAACTAGTAATAGTAAAGTCTGCATCTATCAGGATACCTGCTGACAGATTTATTTCTGAGTGTAAACGGAGAACATATTTTTAGCAAAGGGTAGTAGTATATTTTTTGTGCAATTTGAAAGTTCAGCAGGAAGAAATAACTCAGTCTTGCAAAAAAATCCTAGGGCAGTGCTGTAGTTTTATGAGCACTAGATTTTACCAAGATTAGTGTTCAGCAAAAGTTAAAAAAAGAAAGGTTTGCTTTTTAAAGAAAGGAATTGCTTAAAAGAAAATAAATTGCTATTCTATTAAAGTTCCTGCAATCAGACTGGCAAAACAGGAGGTCTAGAAGCCTACTGGGAGAGAGGGATTTTATTCCCAGAGGAGAAAAGATTTTTAGTAGCAGACATTTGCATTCTTCTGTGATATTATCTAAAATGTGCCTCAGTTTTCTGTGATGCTTAGCAAATACAGAAAGGTCCAAACTCAAACTTTTCATCAAAAAATGCGTTTTTATAGTGAGGATATGAGATCCTGGCCCAAGGATGCACACCGGGGCTGACTGGCTGGTACCTCCATAGAACATCTAGAGGATAACTGTCTAGATGTCTAGACCAGCAGCTCATGGTCTACTCACAGCATTCATGCTGAGTGCACATGGCTGGAGGAAACTGGTGGGAATATGGCAGCCTTCACCCAACGAGAGACTTAAATTCAAAATTTGAAGGCCAAATATCTTAGCAAAGAGAAGTAATTCAGCCCATAGTAAACCAATACAGTGTGGTTTGGAGCTGGTCTCCCACCTCCAAAAAACTACTGAGAATATTAGGGGTTTGAGTAAACAAATTTCTTCACCAAAAAAAAAAAAAAAAGGGTGGCCACTGTGGAAAACGTTGGTGCCATTGAAGAAGCAACAAAAACACATTCTGACCATAAATATTTTCTATTTTGAAATATTGTTACAATATTCCATTAGCTGCAGGAGCTGAAATTCAGCTGTTTTCCATCCAGGCTCCTCTGTGGTCTGGACTTCTTCATCACAGGACATCACCCTGAATGCACCGGAGAGCTCAGTGAGGAGAGAGATACTGCACTGTGCAAGATGGGATGTGGAGAGAGACTTTGCCTGTGGGAGGAGTGCGATGGGGAAGCAAGGATCCTGCTCTGGCTGGTGGGCATTAAGCAGAGGCAGCTCAGAATTTATGATCTGAAAAGATCGCGACTGACTGGTAAAGTTTCTGAAATATCCCCTTCTCTTTCACAGGATTGGCTGATACAACCTCAAATCAGAACTGCTTTGCTGGAACAGCAGGCGGCTGAGAGACCGTGCAGCCTTTGGGGCTTATGGGTTGAATGTGAGAGTGCATCTGGAAAAGCACCATAGCTCACCTTCAACTTCTCTAGCAGTCTGCATCTTGAAACAGAGCTAAGAGTGTGGGCTCAGAGGCTTGGGATATCATGACCTTGTGCTGCTATTTGCAACAACAGTTACATGTGTCATAAGATGCTTTGAAAGCTGTGAGTAATCAGGTATAAGTGCTATTTCCTTACATCGTTGGATGCTTATTTCTTATTTCAGAGAGGCAAATAACAGGTGGAGACAGCTGGGATTATGAGTGGCATTACAATATGCTTTGTGTTTTATGTTACAAATTAATTTTCTAAACTGAGGAGAATTTCCTCTTGTTTTCCAAACAAGAAGGATCACGATTAACCCTAAAAACAAAGAACAAAACTGTGGTTTGAATGATTTCTATTTTCAAGTAGAGCAATAAACATTTGTATTGAAATGAAGACATTAAACTAGGTGGGAGAAAGGGCCTAAATTTAGATCCAGATATAGCTAAGTGTTGCATAATCCTCCCCTATATGACTTTGGCACTGTAATGTATCACTTACCTATCTGTAACATAAATCCTATGAACCTAAAGCAATCCTGAAATAAACTTACTTCTCACGATAATGACAAGTATATTTCTTATGGGTTATAGTTTGAGTCTGGAAAATCCTATGGATTTGAAATAACATCTTTGCCTTAAAAAAACCTCACTCATGCTCTAGTAGAAAAATTTGGTGTATCATCTACCCAATGACAAGAGATATCCAATTGCAGGAAGGTCCTGATGTTGCAGAAAAGTTCACTTGTTCCTGTTCCCCTTCCCTTTGTCTCCTCATTACCCATCTTCTTCTATGTCACATTTTGACCTTGAAGCAGAGAATCTGTGTTTTAGTTCTTTGACAACAACTTTTCACCTCGTGTAAAGCCCACAGCTACCCAAGATTTCTGCTCAGCCTCTGAGATTCAAAACCATATGTGTTTGAGAAGGGACAATTCAAACATAATCTTTGGCTCAGTTTGATTCAGGAGCTGCAAATTTACCACAAATTACATTGATACTCCCAAATTTATTTCTTTTTTTTTTGGTGAAAAATACTCACCAAATATCCTAATTTATACTGCTTGCCTATGTGTGATGAACTGCTTACACCTTACCTGTCCTGATTATGGAGATGCTCACCATATCTCTCACCTCCAAACAGAACTGGGAAGACAAAGAAGGGGTTGCTTGCTGAAGGGACTGCTGGTTGCACTTAGTTGTTGGAAAGGCAGAAAAAGAAGAGAGAAAGAGAGAATGGAACAGAAACAGAATAAAGTGAAGAGAAAGAAATAAAAGAGAAGGAAAAGCTCCATCCCCAGTGCTGCAGCTCCGTAATCTGGCCTAAGAGTCATCTTTCAGAGTGGCATTTTGAGGATTATTCATCCCTACTGAGAGCTGGGAGGATGATAAAACAATAGGAAAATAACAAGCACACACTTGCCAGAGAAATTTTTTCCATTTGTAGTGAGGTTAGAAACAAATAATCAAAACAAGATCCAGCGCAACTTTTGCTTTTTCCACAAAGTTTTCCCTGCCAAAAGACTTAATGTCACATGGATCTGGTAAAGCTGCCAGCCTGGAGCAGCCACGGGGCTGCCGTGACGGCTCCCACCAGAGAAGACCCGTGCTGTGAGCGCACAGGGGCTGCAGCTCGGTGTCTGCTCCTGGGCTTTCTGTGGCTCCCTGCCTCTGCCATGAATTCCTTCTATTGCCAGACCTTTCTGCCACTGCTGCCAGGGTCCCCAGACCTCGGGAACAGGCTGCACCAACCCAATGAGAGTCAGCCCAGCCACAGCAGCTCCCTAAACACCTCCATAAAGCAACTTTAAAAGGGTTACAAACCTTTAAGATAGCACAGATACAGATCTAGGGAGAAGAGATGCCTACACACTGGTCCTTGCTCCCTGGAGCACAGCAGATGCACTATGTACCTGCCACAATCTCCTTATTCTCCTCTCCATTCATGGAAAGGACGTGCTCCTAAGAGATAAGAGTTATCCGTATGGGTTTGGCGTAACCACCAGATTAAAGAACAAGTGCATTAAATGTAATCTGGGTGTTCCAGAGTTGTGGATTTCCACAGCTCAGTTGCACTCTCAGAGGTAAGTAGAAAGAGAGAAGCAGAGGGCAAAGTTACAGGGTCTCTATTAGAGGTTGGAAACGTCATCATCAGCAACGTTATGGTGAAAAAGATAATTATCACAATAGAAAGTATATCTTGAAGCTTGATTTTTGTTTTAATAGGTAAGGTTGACATTAACACTTCCTGGGTATTTGAGCAAGGCAGCTCAGGCCCTCAAAACTATTGTAAATGAAATTAAACAATTACAAATGTGGTTCAGTCAATGTCTTATTTAAATTCAGTGAACACACTTGCAGTCTGCTGTTGCTCAGTTACTAATCTAGAAAAAAGCAGAGATAATCCTTGAAAAAATACATGTGCATACAATGCATTTATCTTGATATAGCTGCCCACAGAATACTCTGCAATATGCAATTATTATGACTAATCTTCATTTCTGCAGCTCTCTTAGGCTTATTAATGCCTGCATTGAACACAAATACAAACAATCAGCTTTCAGAAGACTTTTCCACCAGGGAACATAACAAAAAAGTAGGTTGGTTTGATTGATTGCTGTTGTCATTGCACCTAAGGAACTGAGCTTATTTAACAACTTTGATAAGCAAGATTTCACACTGAAAGTTTTCTGCTTTGTAACTAGTATGAACCCAGAGAGACAATAAAGATATTAATAAAAATATGCAACAAAATCCACACAACATTCCTTCCTGGTCTCCTGCAGGAGAGCATGGTATGTGTCCAGCCTAGGAGTAATCCTGTAAATCAAATGATCCTTGTAACTCCGACCAATCCTTTTGCTTAAATTTTTGTCAATGTGATCTGCAAGGTGTAGGATGGAAAGCAGAAATGTAACTGTACTATATTTGCACTGCACTCTAAATTGAGAGAGAATGGAAAAATTAAGACCAGAATGGAAAAATAAAATCCCTGTTTCTAAACAATAAGAGCTGTGAGATATCCACTGTTTTGGTTAATATTTTTTTCCATGTTAAAAAAAGCCTATTTGTTTAAGGTGTATTTATAGAAGGCATTCTCTTATTCCACATTTTACTATGCCTCTAATTTTAATTGATGCCCTCCCTGTGGCTACAGGCAGGGACAAGCAGCAGTCCAGAGGGGGATTTGTGCTGAAGGGTGCTGGGTAGGTGACCAGCCCCCTTCCCTCCGAGCCATGGCAGGGCTAGAGACAGGCTGTGCATGGGTGTCTCCATCTGCTCTGTCCTGGCACCACAGACCGCTTCTCTCCTGGAAATCTGTACATTAAAGCCTGAGCTCTCATTGAGCAGGAATAGCCCCCAGCTATAGGTTGAAAGAGTCTCTCCACTTTGTGAAATGTCACACATTCATTGCCTCAAAAATCTGCACCAACAGATGGAAAATGTGGGAAATCTTCGTAACCCCGTCCTACTTCTTGTCCAGGAAAGCTGGCTATTTCCTCGCAGGGAGGACTGGGGGTATAACACTCCACTCATCTTTTTCCATCTTCAGAATTATTGAACTCCCATGAGGCCTAGGGATGTTTTCATAATTATTTCCAGTTTCCAAAATTTCTTGCAAATACAGACTGCTCAGCCCCACCATCTGAACAGACTAAACAGGGCTCCAATACTGACACACAACTGGCACACATCTGTTCCCCCTGCCCAGCCCAGCTGCCTGGCATGATTCTGGCCCCAGCCGTCAGGTCTCCTCATGGGCAATGCCTGGGTACTTTTGAAGGACTATTCCAGGGATAACATACATGGATAACACCCCTCCACTAAAGGGGCGCAGTTGAGCTATGAGGGCTTTGGTTGTGCCTGCCTTGCTGTACAGCCTGCCCTCAGGCTGGGACTGCAATGCTTGGCAATATCACTTATCAGTACAGAGGCAGTCCATTGAACCAGTGTGGTTCCCAATTACTAAGTTATGTTTTATGGGCTTTGTTATTTCAATTTAAGATGTCCAAAACTCCCCTGATGGCTCTGCTGCATCCCAGCAATATGTCAAGTGTTTTTACAGCATGTAGTGAAGGGTTGATGTTGTATATCCTGGGATGCACAGTAGAACAACTGAGGCTGCTTGAGAGTGCAAAGCCTGACAGGATACTGCCAGAGGGCTATGCAAGGGAAGGCAGCCAAACTGAATGAGCATCATCCTTCCCAGCTACTCGGAGGGGTCTCAGGAGGTAGGAGAGACCCTCTGAAGCTCTCAACACAAGAGGGATGTGGAGCTGCTTAAATAAGTCCAGAGGAGGGCCACAAAGATGCTCAAAGGGCTGAAGCACCTCTCCTATGGAGACAGGCTGAGAGAGCTGGACTTGTTCAGCCTGGAGAAGAAAAGGTTCAGGAAGACCTTGTAACACTCTTCCAGCACCTAAAGGGGGCTGAGAAGATCTCTGGAGAGGGACTTTTTACATGGGCATATAGGGATAGGAGAAGCGGGGATGGTTTAAGACTGAAAGAGGAGAGATTTAGATTAGATATTAGGAAGAAATTCTTCACTGTGAGGGTGCCCAGACAAGCTGTGACTGCCCCATCCCTGGCAGTGTTCAAGACCAGGTTGGATGGTGCCTTGAGCAACCTGGTCTAGTGGAAGGTGTCCCTGTCCGTGGCAGGGGGTTGGAACTGGATAATCTTTAAAGTACCTTCCAACCCAAACCATTCTATGAGCCTCATGCACACTGCGTTTCAGAGGGAGTCAGTTCCTACAGAAGAGGAGTTAGGGGCAGCTAGGAAGCAAGGAGAGAGATGTGAACTGCAGAGCTAAGCTGTTTGAAGTGTAGATGCCCTCCTAAATGCAAGAGGTGATACTACTGACTGATATTAATATTATTTAATCCATTGAACAGAATATTCAATAAAAAAGCTGAACTCATACTGATTAAATGAATGCTGTCTATAAAACTGCCTACTTACACAGCCTCCCACAACCTCTCCTCCACATCTTCATTCAAAGACAAGAAAAGCCTCATTATCCTTGCATGGCAGAGACTGAGTGTTTGATAAAAATGTCTGTGTGACACAACATCTTTTGATTATGCTATAAAAACTGAAAAAACAATCCAGAGGGAGCGAGATGATCGGGTAAAGGGGTTTCAAAGGAAGGGGAAGCAATCTGAAAGAAATAAATTAGTAAAAAACTGAGAAGCTAAGGCAAATCCGTTCTGCACAAAGCTGACCATCTGGAACATGTTACTGAAGAAGAGATGCGGGATCACATAGATTGTTTCTGGAAAAGGAGGGGCTTGAGGGGCACGGAAAAAAATCCAACATGGTTGAATTAAGAGCCAGCCACAAACACTGAGCCAGATGGCTTTTTTTCTTCTGATAATGATGTATGTTCTCATCTTTCTGTATCTCTGCTAATCGCTTTAGCACAGGAGAAGTACATGGAGCAAGATGTGAAGGAGGAAGCAGAGGGACCTGGGTAAGATGAAAAGAACTTCAGTTCTCTTGTATGCCTCTCTACTACAAACTGAAATTCAAAACAGGGATGTCTCTCTTACGCAATAGTACATCTGTTGCTGTTCTGAAGTCTTTGGGCACAGCAACTCTTTCCAGAGAGTGCAGAGCAATCATTTGGGTGTTTTGACAGGTTTCCAGCTGTAAGCCATATATTTATTTTATGGCAAATTTTAGGTTAGTTCCTAGAATTTAAAACATATTCAGTCTGCTTTTGTTTTACAATCTGTAAACACTTTTAGAGCTCTATTCTTTATTTAATGATAGATAGGCACAACACAGCTGCTCTCCAGTGGCCTGTATTTTCAGCATAACCTTATTCTTTCCTACACGCACTGTTCAGAGTTTAAAATATGCTAGAAGAACATAGGCCAAAACATCAGCGGGCTAAAAGTGCTCTGAGATAAACAGAGCCAGTGGATGATTTTTAATTCATATCTGCAGGATGGTGATACTGACCAGTATCCTGGGTACTTACAGTACCCAGGGCCATAGGGGATGGCTTGGGTACAGCTGGTGCAGGAATATGTTTCTATGGCTCAGCAGAAGATACTCAAGGTAGTGCAATGGGTGGAAACAAAACAGGGATGTCAACACAGAGCCTGTTGAACAACTGCACACAGTTTCTCAGAAAGGCTATTTAACACAGGTCAAGCATTGCATCAACATGATTAGAACTGATCCTCGGAGCCAAGGCAGCTCGTTCAGAGCTGGTGTTTCAGCATGGCACTGCCCCATGTCACATACTGCCACTGTGAGAGGAACCAAGGGGAGCAAGAGCCCTGGGCACTGCAGTGATTATATGAAAAGCATCAGGGCAATGGCCCGGACAGCCGTGTCAGAGGGCCAGACCTGTATCTCTGTTTGATGATGCTCTCTGCTGTGCCCTGAACTCTCATTCGGCAGGGAGCATTGTGACCTTCCCACCAGCAATAAAAAAGCCAGTTTCTGCTTTGACTTCAGTTTATACTTCAAACAGTGTGATAAAATGATCTCCCAGCACTAAGGAATGCAATGTGCCATTAAAATGAACACCACGGGCCCCCAGATTCAGGCTGACACCCAAGCTATGTTACAAATGCTTGCATATAATCTTCCTTTTAGAGAAACTACGCTGACAAACTGTAACTCTCCTCTTTGGATTGGCCCGGCTCACGTTCCCCTTTGTAAACACTGCACATTCACAAATCAACCCCACGCTCCAGCAGCATAAGCAACAGCAATGAGTCCAAATTCACCTTCTGACAGGTCGGTGCAAACACACTGAATTCTTTCCTTGGTGTCAAGTTGTTTTTCAAGGAAAAGAATTTGCTTCCAGAAAGTCTTCCCCTCCCCTTTACTTACAAAGCTTTAGGACGGGAAATCCTGTCAGCAGCAGGCCTGACAAGCGCTTCTTCTTTATACGCTCACATTAATAACTCGACCCTTCTCAGAAACTACTCAGCTGTTCAAAACAAGCTGCCCACATGCACAGGGACAGCTCTGCAGATGCTGGCCAGGACCTTTCCGTCCTTCCTCTCAAAATCCTGAATTCCTGTCCCCAGACCTAAATCAGGTGGCTCTGCCTTTTGTGGGCTTCAGTTGGGAAAGCAATAGCCAAATACTCCACTTCAGGTCCTTCCCTTTCTGCTGTCAACTTTCCTAATCCTTCGACAACTTCCAGTTAACTCCTTCTTTGGGCTACATGGGGATTGGAACAGCCATCCATGTGCTCTTCTGCAGCTGGAAACCCACCTGAGGCAGGGTTACCAGAGCAGTACTGGGTGGAGGGGGTGGTGGGCAGGGTAGCAGCAAACTGGGAGCACCATGCTTTGTTTTTATTACTATTGTTGTTATCCTTATGGTGGACCAAGAGACCTCTGATGTACAAACCCGGAACACAAAACGATCACTTCCCCAGAAGCTTGCACTGTAAATATAAATACTCAGTATAAATGGAGCCTGAACAAGAGGTGATAAGTAAGGAAATAGTCACTCAGGGGAGGTACTGTGAATGAGGAGCTCATTTACACTGGAAGAGAAAGCAGCAAGTGGACTGCACAAGAGAGTGCTACATGGTCAGACAATGGCAGCATTGTGGACAGGCATAAGAGTGTATTTGTTAAAAGACAGAGAGATGATCTCGCAAGAAGATTTTGGTGCTAGAAGCAAGAGAGTTTTAACCTTCTTGATCCCTACCATGCTCTGGGGAAAAAAGAGTTATTTATATTCTTCACAAATAAACAGGGCTGCATCAAAGAAAATACTGGATCTACCACAAGTTTCTTCTCCTAACCTCCAAGACCCCAGATTTCAGTTCAACAGAGTGACCTTATTCCTACAAGTAATCCTAGAAAAACTGAAGTAAAGAATGGCTTTGCATCAAACCATGTCCTAGTAAGTTATAAGAACTGTAGGCATAATTAGGCTGCTAAAGGCAAGCTGGGATTTATAAAATAGATTCCCATAGGCACTGAGCCAGAGCCTGCTGAAGTTAATGGGAGTCCTTCCTCTGACTTTAGTGGGATTAGGAGGCAACTTTCCACCCATCCCACCATGGCTCCTGTATGACTGACAACATGTTTAAAGGATCCACCCTGCGGGGATTGACAACTTGCACCAAGGAAGAGGTTCAGCCAGAAGCTCCCTGGAAAAGGCTGATGTGTGGCATGTGTAAACACAGGAGCCACCTACTGAAATACAGCATCTCAAAAGAGAAAGGTTTTTATGCATCCCACAGGATATTTCTAGCACCCCGAGAGTTAAAGAGTTTCTATAGATTTGCATGAAACTCTCTGACTCCTTGACAAAGGGCTCACTCTTGCAGAAAAAAATCAGGGACTAAAGAAGCTGCCCCTTACAGCACTTTTCCCTGTATGCTGCATTCAAGGCACTCGCACTAACAAAAGGTGACTTCCCTCACGTCTGCTCCCTGCAGAATACCCCTCAGCCACATAGAAATTTTTGCAAACTGGCACTGTCTGCACTCTAGCAAGTCCTGCTGGCAAAAACAGCCAAGCAGAATGAATGAGAGGAGTTAGCCTGCAAAACAGTACAGTGGAACCACAGAAGAAGAGCCATCTGGATAGCCCTGCACACAAGATGAACTGAGAAGAATAAAGCTGATCTGCTGGTGAAGAAGTTTACAGTGTGGTCTTTAACATTTACCATGGCAATAGCCCAGTTTGTAGATGAACTGGGAAAAGATACAGCAATCATGGTAGCAAGGAATTATTCTAGAGCAGAGGACTCTTGCACTAATTAATAAAGAACAAGAGCTCAAAGCAGGACATAGGACTCAACTCTGTTCTCTGGAATTACAACATGTGCTTAGAAAAATGCATACATTCTGTAAATTCTCTTAAAGATGATCAAGAAAAGCCATGCGTTACTGCCTTACGTTGGCAATAAACCACTTTTATGTGTATTGGAGCAAAAGGTGATCCTGCAGCTCACTCTACTGCATGGGGCAACAACCATACCAAAGAACATAGTGAAAGCAGTCTTTCCTTTCTAAATAGTTTCAATTCACTTACACCAACACACACACTTGGGGTTTTATGCAAAGCTTCATTGTATGTCATGAATGTGACCGCTTCAGGAATGCAGATAGAATAAATTCTAATATAGGAAGCTGTGCTGGACAATGGCTGATGACATTCCTCTGAGCAGACTGGCACGGGACAGTGTGTACCCACTGTGCAATGGAGACACCCCCAGGGCTAACGCAGGGTTGTTACTTCCCTTTAGCAACTGCAGGTAGGAAGTGGCAGCCTTCCAGCATGCTTCTTCACAGCAGGGGAAGAGTCCTCCATGTCTTTCTGTCTAAACCCCTGTGTCACACCCAAGTAAGGAATGAGAGAGAGACCAAGATTTTCCTTCAGTTGTTCAGTTACACACCTACTAGCTAAAATATTGCTATGCCTGAATGAGAGCCATGTGTTTGTTTGTTTCACCAAGTAACAAGGACAACTTTGCTTTCTGAGGAGTACGTTTGTGTATTCCTAATTATCTTTTCCATGAGTAGATTAGATAAAGTTTGCATGGAAAAACAGACAAAAGTTTGTCATTAAAATGTGTCCCAGGAACCTTTCAAACGATTCACAGTGGTGCTGCCTTAATTAAAACTGAATGTGGAAACAAACATGCTTGCAATTTGCTGGGATAATATTGGATATTTATGAATTTTGTCAACCTGGCCATATGTGAAAATGTGAAGCATGTACAGTTGAAGTCTAAGATCAGTGTAAACTACTTCAGATAACTTTGTAGAGAATGATACCAGCATTTGGCCTTACAAATCCTTATTTATAGTATCTTGTTAATTCATTGGATGAAATCCATTTGAGAATTTCACCATGCCCTCATTACTGGAATAGGTAAGCACCTAATGTACAAAACCTCAGCCCTGAGTAAGTCATAACACTGCTTTGGGTCCCACTCCTCCTGCTCTCGGTGCTCGTATACACACTTCCAAATTTATGCAGGGAAAAGAACTGGAAAGAGATATTTCCTTTTAATGTAATGCATCTTTCTTTCTATTTGAACATGAGGATGAAGTAATTGGAGGGCATTAAAAAGCCAGAGATAGGTGATTGGCCATGAGGATGCCTGGAGAAACTGAGTTATCCTGGTACAAAACCACTGGCTTCACTTGGCTTAACCCAGTAGGATATTTAGAACAGCTGTAGACTGGACCCACAACCAACAAACAGTTTAAAATACATACCCTATAGGAAAACAACAACACATACAAACTCAAACACAAACACCCAAATCCCTAGCAAACCAGCAAGGAGGCAATTAAATTAGGCAATATTGAATAGAACACAGGATTCCCTGTGACAAATTGGATCTTCATACACTGCACAGGATGGAGTAGAGGGCTTCTGGATATTTCTTCAGAGATGTCTGTCCCTATCCCATAAAGTGTATGGGCATCTAACGTTTTATTAATAAAAACCAAGGTGGAGGAAGGAGGCCGCTATTCTGAGGATCTGAGGGGATTAATTCAGGACTGCAGGCGGGTGCTTGCAACCCTGGGGGACCCAAATCCAGGAATCCTTCAGAGGAATGGTACCTACATCACTGCTTTCAAAGAGCAGAGTAAGAGCCACTGGTTTCTTTTGAAGTGGCACCCACCTTTTATGTGTTTGTCTTGTGATGAGCACTCCTTCGGAAGCAAGAGACACGAGCTCAAAATATTTGCCAGCTCCCAGGAAGCTGCAATAACTGCTAAAGCAGGGAAAGGGAGGAGAGACAGGAGCACAAGCCCTCCTTCTGTCAAAACTGCATCCTACTTCATGCTCAGACGGGAGAGATGTGGGACTTGAGAGAGAAAGGGGCTGAGAAGTCCTAGAGAAAATGTGATGGTTTTGGTAAGGACATTTGACAAGGATGAGGGAACACTGTGGCTCCCTCTTGTGATATTATGAGTGTGCTTCTATTAAGCATAAACAGCTCTGCAGCAGTGAGAAGGTGATAGCTGTAGTAGCACCTTTTGCTGTTGTGGCCTTTGCCATAAACATGTATATTGTGCATCTTCTGGACTGGGTGCCTTAATTAACTTGGCACCACAGTGGCTAATTCCCCTAATTTGACATGTGAGGGAAGCCCTGTACCTGCTGTCCTGGTCTGAGAATACCTCGGCAGGCAGCATTGCAGCTCAAGGAAATGTCTAGGAAGAGTAAATTACTTCTGGACTAGATACCTCCAACCTGTCTAAATTCATTTCTGAATACAGCCCTCAAGGACAAATCTTGTTCCAATTTCAAGGTATAACAAACCTCCCCTGCACTCCAATGGGCTACAGAAGGGACGATATCTGTTGTCCAACCCTGTATGAGGAAGCAGCTGGGCCATAATAGTGTGTTGCATCCTGGTGTGCTAACACAGGGCAGGAGGCACTAGGCCATTACCTTAAAAAACTGCTGGAGAGCACTGCACTGTCCCTGCTGCAAGCCCATCAATGCCAGCCTAGCAGCCTGCCCTGACTTCCTGGGAATCCTGTCCCTCCTGAAGGTCTCCATGGTGTAGACCAGGACCAGAAGACACCACACAAAGATGGAGACTGCAGCTGACACCTCCCTCCCTTGTGGCACAGTGCACATCATCCTGTGGTAGGCAATTACTTTAATGCTGCAGGCAGCAACCTACCAGCGTTATGGACACCTGGCAGCCAGATGGATAAACCTGTGCCCAAAGCCCCAGGGCTGGTGAGGAAGCATGGAGAGCTCAGCTGGGTTCAACACTCTGGTCTCCAGCCAGTGCTTGGTTCTGCCACAGGCCCTCTTCCAGGAAGATGCAGGTTGTTAGATGCCATCTTTAAGGTACTCAGGGTCTAAAAAGGAGCTGTTGCTGTTCCCTGTTGTATATTATGTTATAGGAGGCTCAGGAATTGACTCAATTCTTTTTGCAATTCAAGCCTTAATCTATGGCAGTGGAAGAAAATTACTGTATGTGTGTTCTGTTATTCAAATTGTCACAGCAATCTGCAGTTGTGTCCTTCCATAAACAACCCTGTCTATAGCCAGCAAAAAGGGGCCTGTACATAGATATGGGAAGAAGCAACTGGTTAGATTAACAATAAACTGGACAATAAAGCAATAAAAACTAACAATAAAGTTGGCACTTTTTTATCTGCTTCAGTTGAAATCAGTGCTCCAGATAATACGTGATACTACAGAAGTCCACAGTCAGATGTTCCATTTATTGTCCCCACTTCTTTTATTAGCACCCAGTTTTGCAGCCACAAGCACTACACCAATTACGCAGCAGTAGGTTTCCTTCCCCAGAACACTTTGATACCTATATAAATAACTTCACCGGTGAGGCTGCCGCTGCTTTGATCCGCGGCCACCGCAGAAGCTACTGCAGCTGATCAAAAAGAACCCAAACTTTTTTCCTGTGCTCGCAAAACCTCCCAAGGGTCTGCACCCGCAGCACGCTCCCCACACCGCGGCCGAGGCGGAACACAGCGGGACCCCGGCCAGAGCGCAGCGCTAGCGCATCCGGAGCGCAGCCGCCCAGCGCACAGTGAGCGGATGCTGCCCCCTGTCTGGTTTCCCGTTTCCTGACCTCAGTCAAGGGACATCGCTTACAGGTTTTGTTGCTCCTGGCACAATCACGACTGCGCGTCAGGCTGGCAGGTTTGCCACCAGGGGACCTCCAACAATAAGCTAGTGGTGAAGGGCAGGGAAAAAGAGTTATTCCCCTGGGAAAGCAATTTTCATAGGCACCAGATAGCCACTTTGAGTAAACAGCTGTCCAAATTGCTCAGCATCATTTAAAAGGCAGAGGAAGGACCTATATCCATGCTACAAGACAGTGGTAACTTCAGATTATCCCAGATCTTTTTGGACTGCACTACAGCCCATTATTCATTTTTCCGATGTGTTGTTTTGAATGACAAGAATTCCAAAGTCTGTAGCATCCTGTAGCTGTAGGAGTCTGTAGCTCCTTACTGGAGCCTGCATCTGGTAGGAAATACTGTACCCAGGCAGATGAACTGCAGTTCCTTCACTGCTTTGCTCCTCACAGCTGTAAAAATCAATACTGCAAATCACACTGATTTCTTTACAGGGGCTGCCCAACTCCCTCAGCCTTTCCTCATAGCAGAGGTGCTCCATCCCTCTGATCACTTTTGTGTTCCTCCTTTGGACCTGCTCCAAGTACAGCTCTTTCCTGTACTGAGGACTCCCGATTTGGACACAGTACTCCAGCTGGATTCTTACTAGAGCAAACAGAGAGGGAGAATCACCTCCCTTGACCTGCTGGCCATGCTCCTTTGGGTGCAGCCCAAGATATGGTTGGCTTTCTGAGCTGAGATTGCATATTCCAGCTGATGTGCACTTTTTCATCCACCAAGTGGATGAAAGAACCCCCAAGTCCTTCTCTCCAGGGCTGCTCTCAATCCCTTCATCCCCCAGCCTGTACTGATACTGGGGATTGCCCCTGCACTTGGCCCTGTAAACCTTCAAGGTTCACATGGGCCACTTCTTGAGCTTGTCCAGGTCTCTCTGGATGATATCCCTTCCCTCAGGCATGTCAACTGCACCAATTAGACTGGTGTCATCTGCAAACCCATCAAGGGTGCATTTGATCCAACTGTCTACATCACAGATGAAGGTATTAAACAGTACTGTTTCCAGTACAGATCCCTGAGGGACACCACAGATCTCCATCTGGACATTGAGCTTTTGACTACTACCCTCTGGATGTGACTTCGTGCACTGAACAGTCCACCCATCAAATCCATCTCTTTCCCAGTTGTAGCCATCTGAGTAAGTTCCCTTTCCAAAGTCATCCTGTATTGCAGGGGAGAAGTATTTCTTTCTAGGCTGACATCTGAGTTACAGACTGTGCCATTTGCCTGAATGGCTGCAACTGGAAGGGACCTCAGAAGATCATCAGGTACAACCTTTCAGAGGAAAGGGAGCATAGACGAGATTAGTTACCACCCTGTCCATTCACATCTTTAAAACCTCCAGTGATGGGGACTTTATCACATCCCTGGGAACTTGTTCAGTGCCAGTAGTTCTGTTATTTTCAGAACAATGGTAGAATTAATGTCTCATAAATATCAGGATTGAGCGCTCATAAAACATAGGACTAATCAAGGAGACAGAATTCAAACTAAAATAAAAGAACACCTATGCATGACTTGCCACGAACTGATCATCCTCAACATGGAGAGATGGGCTGGCAGGTCATCATTTCATGCTTATCCATTCAAATTTCAGTATTTCTCTCCTAAACTAGATCTGTCCATTAACATAATTTCCAATTCTTTATCTTGTTGGTTCTTTTCAAACTGGTCAGAGTACTTTATTCTTCCTTCAAGGAACTTATGCATTTTGAATTTTAAAAGGTTTCTTCCTGCTAGTCTTTCTGGAAGAGAAATTTGCATCAGTTGCAATGCAGTGACGTCAGCTTCTGCAGGAAAGGCTTGTTTAGATTGACTGCTAGTAAATCTATACATCATATTTATATATTTACTACACCATTCTTCCTACATTCCAGTATTCTCTATCTTCTATAGCATCCCCACAGCCAACATACTGGTTTTTTTGAGAAAGGTACAAGAAACCCATAGCTTGCAATCAAAAAACAATTTGTCCCTCAAACAACTTACAGCTTAGTGTGCGTTCAAAATAGCTTTTATCTTAATGCTATGCAAGTCATTCTGATTTCCAAATGTATTTATAAAATCCTGCAAGTACTAAAGCTGTTTATGCCCTCATTATCTCTGTGACAATGACACAGAGACATAGACAATAACTGATTCATTCCCTCTTGACAAGGCAATCAATAGGTTGATGATAAGAAAACCTTTCTTTTATAATTCTTACTTCTATTTCCTTTCACAGCTGTTGAAGATCCTCTTCTCTCATTAAAAAGAGCAAACAAATCGGCTTATTTACTTTAAGATTTGTACAGAAAAAGCTTTCTGTATCTGTGCAGGTTTTTTTTTCTGCACTCATGCATAGTAGATAATGTATCAGTCAGATCACTTAGATTGATCTTTTAATTATTATTTTCATAGCATATTTCCACTGTTGTTATAACTCTAAGCGAAGTGAAAAATCAAGTCTAGCTATTTTTATTGGGAAAATCACAGCAGCACTGTGATCACCATCATGTTCCAAGGAAATACTCAGTTAAATCCCCATGGAAAATTGAACTTACTGGCCTGGTGACTTCTTTGGTTGCTCCAAGGCTCAGGTGGTACTTCATGACTCAGGAGGGTGAAGCTACAGGATGGGGAAATGGACAGGAGAATAAAGATGACAGATAGAGATATGATTTTGCTTTGGTTTATTTCAGGTGGACCTAATTTTATTTTGACTTTTCTTAATTAGGTAGAGAACAAATGTTTTGTAATTGGAAATAAATATAAGAAGACAGAACATCAAAGTTAAACTGCATACAAGAGAGATCTATACAACTCTATTAAGGTAAAACACTGAATTTTTCAGACTTGAATGGACAATTTCCACTTCAGCAGGATTCTTCATTTCAGCATAACATTCATATATGATACCTTAAGGGCTGAAAACACAGCACATTGCTTCAGCTTTACTGCAAAGAATATTTAACTGAAAAATCACCATGAAATAAAACTGTGGGCACATTGGGTCATCACCGTTTCACATTGACTGGGGGCACAAAGAAGTGTTTGCTCTTGGGGTTCTTGCTGTTGCCAAGCCTGCTGCTGTTAGGAACAGCATCTCCAGCTAATGTAAAATTAATTCTAGGGAGACCTTATTGCATCTTACAGCCGTTGCAACTTAAGCTGATGCTTAATTTCTAACACCACAGCTGGGAATAAAAGGAATAAAGGGAATGAAATCTCCTCAGGAGAGCATCTCCCTTTGCACCGCCTTGGTCTGGCTCTTTGCAAAACCACCTGCCGAGCACATAACCACCAACTGCCTCTTGGGCTTGCACATGAACCCCGGCAGTGAAGTGCGTGTTGGAATATGACTGAAATGCTTTTTACCTGTTACTCGTTAATGATTTGCTATTTCTAAACCCAGGCAGCCTGCACAGATCAGCCCGCGTTTGCCCAGGGATGTGCTACAAACATCACCCACAAGGAGGAGCCCAATTTACAAATAATTCATTAAGAAGCCTGCAGCTCCTGGTCAGCCAGTACCCAGGGTAAACAGATCAGTGAATAATCACTGCTTGATCAAGAAACAGTGCTTCTTTCAGCTGAACTCCCATCGGGAAGATTCACCAGCACGGGGATGTTTGCTTAATTACATTATCCCATGTTCTCCCAATTACATAAAGAACAGATGTTTTGTGACTGGAAAAGAACCCAGAGGGAAGTAACATCAAAGACCAACTGTCTACAATGAGTCTATATAAACAAAAAAGAGCACCTAACTAATCAAGCAGGTCCATCACTGTGTTATTGTAACCTGGTTTGGCTTTTTCTTAACTCAGTGAGTTATGATGCCAAACACATTTTGCCCAGGCAGGAAGGTGTGATTAAGTGAAATTGGTTCCCTGAGGACTACTGGATGATGCTGAAAGAAAAGAGCAAAGGTCAGTAAAAAGTTTTACACAGTACAATAAAGTTACTGTATTAAGCTATAACAGCAGTCTGGATTTTTAATTTACTGTGCTAATTTCAGAATAACCCACAAAGCTCCGTTTAACTTGGCTTTGTAAATAGCCTCATTTACTTTTTTATGGCTTGTTGCTATTTCATGGCTATAAAAATCCGTAGAAGAGTAGAACTGACACACTGAGAAAGAAAGGCAAGCGTGCAAAGTGCTTGTTCAATTGTGACTTCTCTTGCGTGATTTTCAGATGGGCTGAGCTTTCAGAGAGCTCATGTGCACTCTGAGCCTGTATAGGCACAGGCTTTGAAACAGTAATGCAAAGCCTGAGGTTTGCAAATCAAGTGGTCATGTTTCAACACGTGATTTTGGGCAACTTGCCTATAATTACCCAGTTGTGCCTGGCAGAATAAAGAACAAAATCCATATCTGTCAAAGAGGAGTAAAATGCTGCCAGATGCCTCATGATATCCAGCAAAAATTCGCCTTGCATTCACTTGAGCTGGAATTTCATTCAAGATTTCTCTCATGTAAACGGGTGTTAGTTCAATTCTCAGCTCACTCATTTTCTTTAAAAGTAGTGTTTTTTCCTTCCTGGACCATAAGTCAAAGTATGGTAAATGGTTTCTGTCTTTTTATCAGTCTGTTGCTATCCTGATTGCTTTTCTATTTTCTTAATTTGCTGCTCCCTCTGCAAAATAAAATTACCTGAGCTGTTCATTAAGACTTCAGGGAAAAAAAAATAATAATCTCATGACTACAGTCTTTATTGCTGTCTGCATTATTCAGAAACAAGTATCTTCACAAGAGCCAAGATTGTTTTAATAAAGTTGATTAAATGCTGTAATCTTACATGATAACAAAACTCTGTCCCACCATGGTATCAGCTGGTAGGTCAACCCAGAAGGGCACAGCAGTCTGAGGGTTACTGGAGTGCACTGATGAGAACTTCCTGATGAAGCTGTTGAGAAAGCCAATGAGGGCAAGCACTGTGCTGCACTCCGAGCTTACACCCAAGGAAGAACTCATCACGCATGTGAACTTCATGGGCAGCCTTGGCTACAGTGACCACAAAATGGTGGGGGACCCCACAAAGAAGGAACAAGGATCAATACCTGAACTTCAGGAAAGCAGACTGTGGTCTCTTAAGATATCTACTTGGAAAAATCCTGTGCAGTGCATACCTAGAGAAGAGGGTACCAGGAGAACCAGTTAGTTTTCAAGTACCATTTCCTCTAACTTCAGAATGATCCATCTGGATGTGCAGGAAATCAAGCCAAGGCAGCAGGGGGCTGCAAAGAGATCCTGACAAAGCTCAAATACAAAAATTGAGTGTACACGACCTCAAAGCAAGGACAGGTGACCTGCAAGGAATACAGAGACACTGCCCAAGAATGCAGGGACAGGGTAAAAGAAGCCAAAACCCACCTGGAATTGAACCTGGCAAGGTATGTCAAGGGCAGCAAGAACTTCTATAAGTTTATCAGCTGCAAAAGGAAGACCAGGGAAAATGTGGGCCTGCTGCCAAATGGAGTTGAGAACCTGGTACCAAAGAATGTGGAGAAAGTCAAGGTAGTCAGTGCCTTCTTTGCTTTGTTTTTACTTGAAACCTGTAAACTCTGGAGCAAGAGAAGTGGAGGAAGATCAAGTCAAGGAACACCTTTTTGCCTTTAAAAAAAAAAAAGATGTTTTAATATGGGGCCTCATGGGATGCATCCATGCAGTACTGGTAGATGTCATTGTGACGTCTAAATTAACTTTAAAAGGCTATGGTGATCGGGGGGGTCCTGAACAGTAGACAAGAGTGAATGTCCCTCCTATCTTCAAGAAGGGTAAGTAGGAAGAAATAGGAACTAGAGGCTGGTCAGCCTCACCCCTGTCTCCTGGAAGGTGATGAAGCAAGTATTCCTGGAAACCACCTTCAGACATCTGAAGGAGACCAGCAGCAACCAGCATGGATTTGTAACCACGCAGTTCTGTAATACTGCATAGCCATTGCCAGTTAACAGGCCATAAGCTTTGTAGCAAGTTTGCAAGGGCTCAGGGCTGAGGCTTGTCAGGCTTGCTCTATGCAAACTTCTCTTGACCTGCCTGAAGTTGTTTCAGTTGGTTTAACTGCAACAGCAATTTCTCGTAACTGTCAGGGGGGTGACCAGGACAGTTGGACTAGGTGATCTCCAGAGGTCCCTGCCAAGCCCCGTAGAATCTGTGATTCTGTGAAAAGGGGCATGATGAAATTCTCCCAGAACTTGCCTCACATTTAAGAGCTGCACAGCCCCGTTTTTTAATTGTTTAACTTAAGAGAATTTAAAAACATTATTTCCTCCTTATTCTGACCCTCTTTTTTAACTGGTGACTAATTACAGATCATGAAGGAAGGAACAGCAAAGAGCTGATGTAAACTGTTTGGAAGGAGTCCACAGGTATAGAATGTTTATTCAACTTCTTAAGTGACAAAATACTGGTTTAGCTTGAAATTTTAACAACCCCCCCATAACCTTGTAACTAAAGAACTTGCACTATTGCTCCTTTTCACTGTTTCTCTGAAAAAGAATTCAGAAAATTCATTTGTGTGAATGCCTGCAAATAGAATTAAGCATATGAAAATTAATACATTTTAAATCCAAGATGCCTTTTGCAGCCATTGTAACTTAGGCTGCTTCTTAGTTTCCTCCTACAAATACATCTGCAAAGACCTGCATCTTGGGTAGGTTTAATCAGGAGTAGATCAAAAGTAGTATCAATTTGATCAAACATTCTCTGTCCTTTGTTATTAATCACTAGCTTTTTAATTTTTACCCCACTCTTCAAAGAACACTTTGAACTTACAATGGAAAAGATTTTGTTTCTGGTGGTTTTGTTTGGTTTTGGGGTTTTTTTTAAGCTGTAAAACTGGATGTTTTACTTCACATTTTACAAACTTTCACCCAGACCAATAACGTTTTCATTGTCACAGTAGATATAGGATTGCCTATTACATTATTATGCCCAAGATCTGAGTCAAGTTTTTTATTATCTTCTAGTTTTGCATTCCTGTCCTGCTGTGCTGTCAGATCTGGATGTGTTAATGTCCCTGCTAATCTAATATTCCTGAATGTCTTTTTGCTTAGCGCAGTCAATAAGTGAACAATTCACTACTGCAAAGTCCAAGCGTATGTTGGACTTATGTTCCTGGCAGGTTCTGTCCAAACAATCACATCATGAATAAAGACTTCTTCACTGTCCTACCACCCCCACCAGTGGAGTATTTTGGGAACTAAATTTATCTCAGAAGAAGTATTTTTGAAATTAAATAGCCCTGAAAGCCAACTTCTGATAAAAATGTTAGTTCTTTGCCTAGGAAGCTGTAGCTGCCAGGCATCACGTGATGCTCCCAGGTTTGCAAACAACTCCATTATCTGATTATTTACTCCCCTCTTGGTAGTCGTTGCCCAGTTGTCTCTGATGGACTGGCTGAACCTCAAAGTGCCCTGAGGACATCTGGTTTAAGAAATGCACGCGAACACCCATGTGCACGCTTACAGCATGTTCCTCTCTTGGGCGAGGGCAATTTAAGACACACAAAATGAACTCTGTCTTCAGGATAGCAGCGTTCTCCGGAGGTATGGTGAACTAGAAAAACTTGTTGAACAGGGGAATGCCACATGATTAGTATTCACTTGGGCAGCAACTGGTGGAATGCACGAGAGTAAAACTTCAGTTTTCACGTTTTAACAACTGTGAGAATGCCAGCATAGAGTTGCTTTAGCTACATTGTAAGCCAAACATAACTTCTCATGGTCTACCATCATCAGCCTTAGGGCCCAAAATAAGTCTCTGAAAAAAACATACAGCCATCCTTCATTTTGATAGAAAATGAAGTGACAGACAGACAAGAGGGAATAGAGAAAAATAACCTTCACCAGATTGCAATACAACCAAAAAGACACAATGTGACTACTGTGTTACCCTTGACAACGCACTAAAGCAGTTAAGTGAACTTGTGTGCCACTTCCTCTGCTGCTCCTCAGCTCCGATTTTTATTTCCTCTCCTTAGTCCTTCTGATCCTTTTTCTGTCCTGACTCCCAGCTTCCTTTCCCTCTTCTGCACTAAGGTGCCGTGGCAGTGTGAAAATCAGAAAAGTAATGGCTTGTAACATGTGGAGTCCTTGTTTTTATTTAAATTCCCTGGACCTATGTATTTGTGGTGTTCAGCTTAAGCCTCCAACCATTACTGACCTCACATACAGCCTTTGCTGCTGTTTCGGTTTTCTCTAAGCAGGATCCTGCTCAGCAGCACCAACTGTAATTGATACAAAATCTTTCTCTTAATAGCTATCTGACATCATTATAGTCTACCGTGTTGCCTTCTGCACAAGTTTTTACATACATGCAATCTTCCTTTCATGTGTACGATTTCAACATTAAAGACATTTATGGCATGATTTTTCTCCCCTTACATTTTCCTATTTTACCCTGATTTATTATTTTTTTTTTTTAGGATTCACATTCAGGTTTTCCATGTACTATTGTGAAAAACTCCACATACTGTTGCTTTTCTGAACCTGTCTCCAAACTACTCACTGCTATTTCAGTTATGTGCTTTTTCTGTCTCATCATTAGCTAAGCAGCTTGTTATATTTTAAGAGTTGGCTGCTGTACTGACAGCTTCTAAGCTCCATTCCTGCAGTCAAAGAGACTTTCATCATTCTATGACTTCAGAACAGAGCTTTTAACCTTGCTGCTGTGACGTGCTTCAAAGGCTCCTGTGAGCTGCTGCATTGAGAAATGGGGCCTGTAGTACTCTGATATTTCTATTTTAATACAGGTCAGCAATTATAACAGGCCTTAAAATTGTCCAAGTTGTCTTATACCAAATTCAGTAATGATATAGCTCAAATGTCTGGACCATTGTCATAGCTCAGGCAATCTTAATTCAGAAAATGTTATTTGCTACAGTAGCTTTACACAGTAGTACCAGCTTGAATAGCAGCTACCAACCTGGAGGGTTTTTGTTATTTTTATTATTATCTTGTATGACTTTCTCTCCTCCTTGTACTTTTCTGTCTGTTGGATTTTCACAATAGTTCCTTACATATTTTGGACAAAGTACCAGGGGCAGTCAGTAGCCTTCTGTGGTAGATTTTATAGACTAGAGATTCTTTTCACCTGCTTGAAGGTGATTTCCTATGAAGTTATATAAATGTGACCCAAATATATAACAAACAAACAAACAAACTACCACCACCAAAAAAATCCCAAACAACAACAACAAAAAAAATCCAAATACTATCAAGTATCTGTCAAACACCTACAAATTTTATTTTATGCTTATTTATCTGACATTGATCTAGACAGTGTCTCACTCTTTCTTGTCAGTGTTCGCTAAGCAGCGAATGGCACCTCAGTATGCATTTCTAGATCAGATTCACTGACAGTTTGGCAGACATCTGACTTCCAATGCCGTATTACAGTGCTCCAAGCTGCTTGCTAGAAAACAACTCATTTCCCTTTTGTACTATCAGCTGCCATGTAGGGTAGGGTTGATTTTTTTCCTTTATTAGTATTTCAGCCTTTTACAAGCTGGACTATTTTGATAAAAAGGATTTGCCTCCCAATTTAGAATTTTTATAAAGACCTGGATCACCTTTTCTATAGACCTATTCTTACAACTGAGCTTGGCAGTTAATAAAGATCAGTTCCTCTGATTAGCTGTGTTGTGAGCTTAGGATTCCTACTCACTTAAGCTAGAAGGAATCCTGAACACCATTGCAAGTGCAGATCTCAGAGGTTATGTCAAGGAAATCACACATTGCTCAGTTAACAACACTGGCAGGGCTCTGTAACAGGCAAAATAAAGGAAGTCCTTGGGGCAATAGCAACATTTCATAGCTCATGACAGCCATATCCTACACACTACCTGTGTAGGTCAACACAAAAGACTATACTGAACTTTGAGATGCACTTCCATATACCTAAAGGGCTAAAGGGCAAGGACAGGCCCTTAGGATAAGGCTATTTACAGCTACATGTGGGGCAACACTGGATTAAACACCCTGTAAGTATCCATCATGCAGAAGTGGCAGATGAAAACTGTAGGACTACTGTATCCTTGAAGACATTGGAAAGGATGGTTAGGATTTGCCTCCAGACAACACCTAAATGGAGCTGCCTATATGTGGGCCAGGTGACTAAGCTTCTGTTACACTCAGTGGAGTTTAATGTAGGTGTGGAGTAGGCTGAATAGCTATTGAGACTCCACAGCATGCATTGAATACAGTTCTACCACCTGTAATAGAAGCTTCAACACTCAGTATATGCAGGCACACTTGCATAAGTTGCCAAGTTTAGGTGTCTTAAGATAAAGCTGGTAAGGTATTTGCCCACAACAGACAATGACTATGTATAGAGAGGAAAAAATGAATTTTGCAAGGACATTTGAACTACTTCCAGAGTAGCAGAGTGGAAGAGCTGTACTAACATAGCATGCTGTGCAGACTAATGAACCTTGGTTCTTAGCAGGAGTAATAAATCCTACCAGCCACTCCTGAGCTATAGCTAGGTCTCTTGTACAGCAGCCAGTTTCCATTAACAGATGAATAAAGATTTACCTTTTCCCCCTCTAAAATAGACTATTAGGGAAGCACCATTCACCCCTCTTCCAGCTGCCTAGAACTGGGAACATCATTACCATTAGCCATTTTAATCAACTTGCGTGTAATCTGCAAAATCCTGGAAAACATTAGCCCAGCTGTTGAGCTACCACAGTGGGCAATGAAGTATTATCAAAGGACTACAGGGAAGACCTACAAAATTATCATAGGCTTGCAACAATTCTGACAAAGTCACAGGCAGCTGACTCATTTCATTAACATACAGAGCCCTTGAATGAAACTGAGCTTAATCCATGGTTGTGTCCCAGCTCATGTGTTGCCTTCCTGCTAACATCAATGGTTTCCCTGTTTCTCATTAGGCTTTTTTCCTATCTTGCAGCACCATGTGACATGACAAACAGACCTAACTGGATTAATTTTGCAAGTAAGATGCAAGCAAATACATGCTACCCTCAGGTACAGATATAGGATACTAAAACTAAACAGTTCGTTCATGATGCTATATAAAAATAGTTTGGCATTGGCAAGTTTTTTTTTAATACAATTTCCGAGCTATGAAATTTAATAAAAGCTCTATAAACGAAGGATCATTTTTCTGTTCAAAGACCCACCATGATGACAGCAAACACCCTGCTGCACGACACATTCCCTGCAACCTGTAAAACAGATTACTTATTCAGAGTAGGAACCCTAAGGATGGATGAACACTTGGCTGTTTTCTTCACCTTCCCCCCCCACGTCAACACAGAATGAAAGAACATAAGGAGAACCATTCCAAAATAATCTGAAATCTAGGCCACCCTGCATATTTGAACTGTGTAGTCCCAATTTTTTGAGGGGAGTAGCTTTTTATTTGTTGAAGCCCCCCAAAAAACCCAACTCATTTCCTGTAAATTGCCACAAGCTAAATAAAGCATCTGGCTATCATGGTTTACTGAACAGAGGCTGCCTTTTCTTTTGTTGTTTTATGTAATCCTGGAAGGCTTCATGACTGACTAGGCAACTCATCTGCAACTAAATACAGTTTCAGAAGACTTGCACACTGACCAATACATGAGACAAGTTTTGAGGTGGTTTTACCCCCATACCTTGCAAGACAGATGAGAATGGACCATTTATCCATCTCAGACTGCTTTTGTTTTCACATAATCCTGCCAATTTATGCTCTATTTGTGATCCACTTACAAAAGTCAGGTTTTCCTTTCCAACTATGCAGTGATATATTAAAACACATATAAGCAGCAAATAAAACAGAAAGCATAACCTGCCTAATAAGCCAAGAACGTAATCTGACCTCCTGCATTGCCAGTATGACCCTGGATTTACCACCATGTCAATGGAGTGGGCAATCTACTGCTACTGAAGCCTGTCAAGGCTGTCAAGTTCAGTTCTGCTACTTAAGTTTCTTCTGTTCAAACAACACACTACAATTGACATGGGTTATGCTTCAGCATTTACATGACAAAATGTCAAACAGAAGGACCAAAATTCAAGTTGGTTTGTCCATTTAAAGGATTAATCACAATATTTAGCCTATTTTCCCCTCCCCTGAGAACCTACTTCCCATGGTAAGAGCAACTCAGGAACTAGTTCCAAGTTTCAGCTTTTATAAGACAGCAGTTAGAAAAAAAATCAGCTATTAGCAACATTTGATACCTAAATGGGTTGTGATAGGAGAAAAGTGAAATGAAACCAAGTGTTTCCTTCACTGCACAGGTATTTGAAGAAAGAATGTTTCTATGTTTAGCTTTAAACTACCAACTAATTAACACCATATTTAAAAGAAGTAAGCCACAAGAAATAGCTACATAATCAAGGCTTGGTAAATCAGGTTAATACTAAACTTAAAGTTATTCTACCAATGAGTTTGCATAGATTGTACTTAAAAAACACACTTCTGACAAAGGGACAACAACTACTTGTTTCCACAGCAATTAAATGTGCTGTAACTTGAATAAATAATTTAACCCAGAACACACTAACAAGCCTTTTTCCTTAAATACTTCAGTGCTAGGAAAGACATTAGTTCACCCTGCATTCACTGTTGAATAAAAAGTGAAGCAAAGAGAATCACCTGAAATAAAGGGCACTTGGCTAAGGAAGGCTTTCAAAAAAACCAAACCAAACAAAAAAAACCCAAACAAAACAACCACAAAAGGACAACAATTAACCTAGCATAAGAAACCATAAATGCATTCTAATGCCCACTTCATGTGAAGTGCATTTGTTTTAACATAGGACCAAATACACAACAATGAAGTATCTCCTTAACTTCCCCTGAACAGGATACACACATACACCAAAAAAAAGCATCAGCCAAACCTTTAGATTGTTTATGAAATGTTTTACTGCTGTGCATAGGGGTACAGTCCACAACCTAATGGTTTCAAGCTACAGTTTTAGCTGCAGCTTGAAGCACCGCTCAGCACAGATATGGATCTCTGGAGACAGACACTTTGAACTTTCTCATTTTCTTAAGTTAAACCCAACTTCTTTGTTGTACATCAAACTGCAGTGTGTCATTTGGCAGGCTGGAAGAAAGCTCCTTGTCTTACCCATGGGATCTGCTTTGTCCTGAGCTTCTTGAAATTAAAGACACGGCATTTCAGCCAGATCTTCCAACTCCACAGATGTTGTTTTTATTTGCAACTTACTGAACAACAATCTGGAGCTGCACAAGTTTCTGACATAACGATCAAACAAATCAAAGATGCCAGCTTCCCTGGCATCCCCAAAAGCTTCGTGCCAGCACTGTTCTGGACTGCTGTGCAGCAGCACTTACAGCAGTTTAGGCTCACAATGGTCACTGGTGCAAATCCAATGGCACGTACTTATTAGTCATGAAACCAGATAGACTGCATCAGAGAGCATAGACACCACAGATGGTTAGAACTAGAAACCTGAATTATCCATCTATGCCAGGTAACCTCATTACAAACATGCCTACCTCCTGAGAAGGAACAGAGCAGGCAAGCCATTCTGCAGAGCACTTATCGAAGTAGAGAGACCAGAGTTTAAGAGTCTAATTACAAACAGCATTTCTTGATGAGACTATGTTCCTTGCTGTCATATGTCTTATGTGTCATGTTTTACATGTCTGCCATATGCAAAACTCTGCCCTGCAATGAGAAGTGAGGGGAAAGGGAAAACAATTTAAGTTTTGTACTCACTGAGCCACACACATAGAAGGCAAGTGGAGAATACTGAAGTTATCACAACAGTAGTTGTAAAATACTGTCAAAAGCAAACAGAATGCACATACCATTTGGAACACAAGGGAACAGAGTTAACAGAGCCTTAAGTTAGAAGCATAGACTAAGATAAGATTCCCCACTCCTCTTTTACCTAGTATTACTGTTAAACAGTTCTGACACATTCATCTAGAACAATTCTGAAGATTTAAAGGCTGTGTTGACAGCCTGTGTTGACTGTCAGGATTCAGCCATCCTGCGTTGAGCCATGTATTTGCAGTTGTGAAATCCTTATTTGGACAAGTAATCACATGTACATGCATGTACAGCCATCCTTTCTGCAATGCAATCTGATAGAAAACATGAAAGGAACACGTCCTCTACCTGCAGCAGAAGAGCTGTTTCTATTTAGTTTATCATTAATTCATTCTTAGGCATTTTAATCTGCACATTTTGAAGTGCTTATGAAATGTTGTACTCTTCTATATAGGGTACAGTCCATAACCAGAAATTTCAAGCTATACTGTTTTATCTGCAGCACTTGCACCTGAAGGCAATCATGAGATGATGGGACCCAAGACATGCAGGAATACTCATGGAACAATCTGAACATTGCTGCCAGGAGCAGCAGCACCAGCAGGCCTGACGCAGGGGTTCAAGCCTCACAACAGAATTTAAGAGCTCTGAAGTAAAATTCTCAGTCTGTTTTTGTTTATACTTTGCTTGATTTGGCCATCCGGTCTCTTCGTAAGAGGGACTTGAAAACAACACATTCTTGAAATACAAGTAATTCATAAGCTTCAGCCCTAGCAGAACTGCTATCATACTCTAGATCAATCCAATACACATGGATTTCTGCATAATTGATCATTTTATTGGAATCTGTTAAAAGGTGTTTGTTCAGATCACCTGTTCAGCAGGCAGTTATGCTGCTTCTGTTCACTGCATACAGACCGAGCAAGTATCCAAGCAATACATAAATATTTTTTATGACTCCATACATAGGCATCTTTACTACAAAAAGCAGCTTTTCCTTAATAAAAGTTGTATCCATGGGACCAATGTTCATTTCTTCTTGTACCAAATCCATATTAACAATCATAGGTTAAATACACTAATACATGTAACAGAGCTTGAACAGTAAAAAAGTAAGAAAGTTAAATACTGCAACAGTTTAGATACATACTGCATTTGAATGATAGAACAAAGTCTATGACCTAGCTAATGACACAGTCACCAAAACACAACATACAGAAGCAATGTCAACAGCCAGTACTTGTCTAAGCATTTCAGAGTTCCCCTTTTCCCTTCAAATAAAGACGGGTTGTGCACATCTTGAATGTGAACTTAGATATTAACCTTACAGCAACATTGATCCTGATGTTTGAGGCTGACTAAAGAAACAGACAAGTTAAAGCTGCAGGCCACTAAGCACACATAGCATTTGAGAGTCTTGAGGAGCCAATGTTTACTCAACACAGGTTGATTGCTCAAACTGACTGTGCCCTATGTAACAGTAGCATTAATTGGCAATATCTGTATGCAGTAGAAAATGCCACATTACTCAATTAACCACAGCAAGCTATATCTTTGAGGTGTCGATTAGCTGTGATGAAAGCTAGGCAGGTATTTTAATAAAAACACCTTCATAAACTGAAATAAGCTGACCTACAGTTCTCTAGACCACAGAGATCACATTACATGTGTTCTGCCAGTCATCAAGGGCTGGTATTTCAGCCAGCACTTTAGATTTTAACCTTAGGGCAGGTTAAAATAAATCTATATACAATGCAACAAACCTAGAACAGATGTAATTGTAACTGATAAATTAGTTGCCAGTCCCTACTTTTTACAGTTACAAGCCCAACAACTTCAGGCACACAAGTTATAGCCAGTCTTTCAAGTTCAAATTTAACCATTACAAGCTAGGGAGACCCATTTCAGAGATTTTTCTTGTGACAGCATTCTAGACTTAAGAACATGCATATACCAGCTGCCCAGAAATAGAGAGTTGCTAAAAAAGAAGCTCCTAGGAAAAGCCACTAAGCATGCACACATTTTTTAACCTTACAAATATCAGTTCAAGTGCAAGACATTAAATCTGAGCATTTGAAATAGCCAAATGAAAATGAGTGCAAACTACAAAGCCACAGAAGTTAGCAATGATTTCCTGATCTTTTCAGGTGAAAATTCAATTACTAGGTAAGTAACACCAGACAGGGCAGAGTCCATGAAGGACATAAACTGTAGGAAAGCCAACACAGTCTTGACCAACAACACTGACTTTCTGAGAAGTCTGAAAAATCCTTCATATTGCAAACTGAGACTTCCACAGAACTATCTGGTATCTCACTGCATGTTGTAATGTATTATTGCCCTACAACTTGTGCAGAAGCCCACAGCCAACTATTAATGCACAAGTTTAGAAGCTACCATGCATAAGATACAATTAAGCTCTAACAGAATCTCAGGTATTGATTATGGCTTAGACCTGGCATTGAAAGTCAACACTTAGACAATTATCCTTAAGTGAATGACATTGTGAGACAACTTTGTTACACTGAAGATTGACTTGGTTAAAGTGACCTTCTGCTTAGAAGAAACAGCAGACAGTATATTCACAAATAACCATATCTACTTTGCAAGGATTAGCCCTGTGAGAATTCAATAATACTTTCTTTTTTTAAACTCATCTCTTAAGATAATGTATAGATACTTGCACATATTTATAACCAGGCTTTTTTTCTCTTGAACAGCCGGATCTTTGACAGTTAATTCTTTACCCTACTTCCCTCCCTCATCCAAGCCTAGCAAATTCAAGACATTGTTCTAGCAGCATTCATGAAATCAATAGTGCAAAGTTATTACAAAAACTTTTTACAAGCTGTGACATCCTCTTCAAGTTTTTATTGGGTCAATAGCACTTCCCATGTATTTAGAGCTCTGGGGGAAGGCAGGAACAATAGATTTGCTGAATCTAGAAAGCAACAAATTTGTTTGCTGAGGGTTTTGGGGAGTTTTATTGTTGGGTGGTTGTTTTTTATTAGCTGCTCATACTGGCCATTGTTACAACTTTGGTAACTAGTTCACTACGTTAAACTCACAGCTCCTCATCTTGACATGCACCTGTAACACGCGAGTTGAACTGCACCACAATAATTGTAATGTCATCTCTGTACATTCGAGCCAGCTCTTCTGGCAGACTCAGCATCTTGGACAGTCGCTCATGATCCACAGTGCCAAACTCATTGTGACCCACTGCATGACGTATCAGGTGAGTCGCTGCATTCTGATCTTCAAACTCTGAAGAGATTCTCGCTCTCCTTTCTGTTAAGAGACCATGCATCTGTCCCAGAGTTACCTTATAGCCACCAACAGCTATTGGCTGTTGATGGTGAACACCAGTGAGGTACTCCCCAACAATTCTAGCCACATCTTGCCTGTGCATTGTCTCCCACAGACCGTCTGTGGCCAAAACCAAGAACTTATCCTGTGGCCGTAATCTGTGATATATGACTTCTGGCTCAGCCGTAAGGTATGGGGGCGTGTGAAAGTTCGGAGGAATAAATTTCGTATATTCATTTTCATTCAGCTGATCTGGGCCCGATTCTATTACTCTCTTCTGTAGTTCAATACTCCATTTAAACTTCACATCACCGAAAGCTCTGAAAGGCATCAGGAGACCTAAGAGACGATCTTGTTTCACAAGATTTTTCTCTTCAGACTTTGGATGCTCCATTTTCACACGCTCTACTTCATTTTTGTTTTGTGCATTGTGGTCATAGGACAAATTAACTGCAGACCAAGATCCATCTTCTTCCTGAACCCCAAGCATTGCCCTACTGTCACCTGTGTTTGCAATATGCAAGTCAACACCATCCACATGGGCCACACAGGCAGTTGCACCAGAAAATGCTACTCGCAGTACTAGGTAGTTGAGAAAAGAATTTGAATCTCCTACTTGAGCTTCCAAAGAAATATCATTATCAAGCCTCTTAAAAGCATTAATTAAAGCTTCTTTCACATCAGTAGTCTCTCCACCGTTGAGATCAATCAGCTCCTGCCAGTAAGTTCTTAGACTATTGAAGTAAAGCTTGGAAGCTTCTTTGCTAAAGTAATCATTGGGATGCTTGTGCCACTGTAAAATGGGCAACAGAGCTCTGCCACTTTCCACAGCATCTTCTATTTCAAGTAAAGTCTCATGAGGTAACAAAGAGACGGCAATGTAATAAAACAGTCTTTCACTGACAGCCTGAGCACAGGCACACCCTGCATGGCCATCAAATACGCCCAGAAGCATCCCTCTTGTCTGTAAGCAAGTGGCAGCACTTCTCCTGTCTTCTATTGGAGCATTAGCAGGCAACTGGTTGCTGTCAAAGCCAAGAACAGAACTTACATTTTTACCATCAAATTCTGGGACTTTGAAACTGTACTCATTTGCCTTCAAAATGCTGTTGACCTGTGGAGGAGTGAGGTAAAATCTCTGTGGCGTGGAAGCATAATCCCTTGCGTGAATAAAGTGATTAAAGTTTTCCTTTGGCCTATAAAATGCTGCAAATTTCTTCTGAGGTGCACATCTGAAGTGACTGTGAGCAAAATGAGATAAGCAACACAGATGTTTATGGTGGCAGTAACACACAGTACTGCCTATTCTGCTCATCTCGCAGTTACGGATCAATGGAAACAGATGAGCTGGTGCTGGCATGGCATCAGACAACAATGGTAGCCTGGAGCTTCGGACTGGAATTGCTGAAAGACAAGAGAACAACTATGCTTAGGGGGACAGCTAAAAATTTTTCCCTGGAGCCCTGTATTAACACATTTACAGTATCTAGCAAAGTTCCTTATTATATAGAGTTCAGTTTCACGGGTCTTGAGAATGAGAAGGTATTAAGAGGTGCTTGTTTATAGACACTGCATTGGGCTGTAACAAAAACTATATCATATTTCAGTTCAGCATACATACTTGAATGCTTATACCCACACAGCTGGCAAGAAGTGAAAACATCATCCAGACAGACAATGCAGCTTCAAACAGAACTTAAGACAACAGTTAGAATGGAACACTCCACAGTTTTGCCACCTTTTACAAGAATTTTATGGAGATTTGTTTTCTGGTGATTTCCCAGCTGACAGAGTCAGATCTGGCATACAGAGAGGAAAACTCTGTAAGGCTGAAGAGATAAAGTATCTAACAGCAAGATTCAAGAAAGAAATTTGAGATGACATACAACTGTTTAAGAAGACTGTTTAGACTACAAAAAGCAAGCAGTAGGGGGATCGACAGCAGATATTCTTCAGGTAACCACAAGTCAGTAGCAGGTTTTGTTTCTTTTTCCCCCTTTCACATATAAAACTTCAAGTTTGTGTGGCACCATGGTGTACATATACCCAACAGCCACAGCAGTCTATGCAGCAATTTTCTAGGTTGTCAGATAAAAATACACAAAGTAGATTCATCTATCCTACCAATAGCTCATCTACTCGGTAAATTTTAGGATTATAAATTGCTTTAAAAAGTAACTTAAGTGAAGGACTACGTGCAAGCTGTGCTTGCTTCCATGACTAGAACAGAGCCCTGCACAATAGTCTAAAGCTCGTTCACCCTTAAGATAAACTATTAAATTTAATATCCAAGAAAGGAGTCTACTACTTTCTTGCGACATCTAAAACTTTTCCTTATAGCTTTTCATTCCTTTGCATAAAGATTATTTTAGCATACTCCATCTTGTCCCCCTTTACATACCCAACCACAGCATTAGTGTGAGTGCCTCTTAAATCTTTTATTCACTATACCTCATCTCAGAAAGCCTTTTACAGTGTTTACTTAAGAAATCCATAGCAGAAAAAGTTGAACTGTGCCTTGTGCGAAGCACACACACTTAAGGAAATTCAATTTTCTTCCCATCTTTTTGTTTCATCATAAAAGCTTCTCAGAAAAGATCACTACAAATTATCTTATACAAGGCTTGCTGCAGTCATAAGTATTAATCTACCAGAAGTGCTGTATGTCAGATTTAATTGTTCAGCTGAAAAGCTAGATATTCCTGTGTTGTGCAAGGTGCTTCAGTCACTAAATTGATTATTTTTTTTCCAAGCAAACATATGAGTATTTCATGAGGCACAAGTCTGGTAAAATATGCAGTAATCCCCAATACTCAATCTGAAGGAGGAACTGCAGTCTGTAAGCTACCCATAGCTTCCAATACAGGATTCTGATCATCTGGACCAGCTGAGAAATATCTGGAAAGATATGAAGCTTCACCCCATTCTCTGTGTTGCAAGAAAAAGAAGCAAGTCACTATCCTTGCCTCCAAGCTTGCTTGTTCTCCTTAAGGAATCAACAGTGGAGTCTATTTCTATGTTACAAGACACAAGTGCTGAAAGTAGAGAGAAGTTCATATCTCTACCCCCTCCACTGGGTTCCCAGCATTAAAGAAGGCCTGTCAGTCTCTACTTAGCATTTAAATTCTTATGCATTGACCTCTCCCAGGTCTTGCACTGACAGCTATGAAGAATGAACTAACCAGTTTTCTGCTGTTCAACTACCAGGAAGAGCTCTGGTTGTAGTCCTGTGGACCACAGCCAGATGCCCAGACACTCTGCAGCAGTGTATCGGCTTGAACTTCCAGATACATACTAAATTTGTTAGCCATTTGCTTCCCAGAAAGTCTGTTTCTCCAGCCCAGGCTTCACACACATACTGCATGACAGAAAAAACCTGCAACTCCAAGACCAAATTTTTTTTTTTAATCTATCCCACTGCTTTTCAGTTATAAACAGAGCTATTTTGGTAGCAGTTCTGTATATTTCTTCACATGACTTCTAAAAGCAGCAGTTTTGCTTATGGAACCTCAAAGTTCTATGGACATGCCCACACTTCAGATTCAGCACTAGTCTCCCATTAGTCTCCAACTGAATTAATACACGGTGCCACAACAATTGTTCTGACAGTTAATATTGTTGATCCATGATGAAGCAAAAATACAAATGCACTGCTCTGAAAGTGGCTCTGCAGTGCCACCAGAGGATGTTTTGCTGATTTTTAACCATTAGTTTATCAATTACATGAAATCAAACAAGTAGTAAGAAGTTTGCCTCAAATTTTCCACAGCCTGTATCATTTACAGTAGATCCATGTCATCTTAAGGTATCAGCCTGTCTCATGTATCAGATCTAATAATTCCTAGTTGATTGAGAAGTTCAAAGTTTGGCAGCCTGAAATTATTGAAGTCTCTCCCACTTATACCCACAACACAGATATCTCAAATATAACTATGACATTCCAGATGGCTCTTAAATTATTACTTTAAGATCCCTAATTTCTTACAAAAAGAGATTAAGCAGAAAATTTTACAATCAAACCCTCATTTAAAGAGATTGGAACCAAGACAGTATTAAATACCTCTCCAATCCCAGAACAGGGTACAAACGCTGCTTTTCAGGCTACAAATTTAACATGGCCAATACTGACTCAATGGTCAATTTATGGGATTTGTAGCATTTAGTACCCTTTTTTCTAATAAAGGCTTATTATAACTGTACTATTAAGGCCAACTCAATGCTGCGCTAAAAGGTATTCCCAAACACCTGCCTAACTGTGCCAGAAGACACCCATGGCTCCAGGTCAAAAAGCTTATCCCGGGTGTCTTTCACGCACTTGACAGACCTGAATGAACTAACTTGTAGGGGAGGAGGAGTAAGAAACATTCAACACAAGCGGAACCGTTAAACCTTCCCTCCAGTTAGCTCTGAACCCTCGGACACAGACCGGCCCGGTAGTCCCTTCCCCAGGTCCCATCCGACCCCAGCGCTCCTGCGAGTACCGGTGGAGATACATACCGATCCGCCTGGGCCCAGGACACACACACATTCTCCTGTCACAACAAGAAGCCGCCAACATCCACAAAGCAGAAGCCCGGAGGGGGCGGGGAAGAAGCAAGGCAGAGAGTTTGTTAGAGGAGACGAAGAGCTCAGACACGGAGAGGGAACGACAAGAGAGGAGACACGCACACAACGCAAGCCGCC
>JANHGB010018391.1:0-20198 GCA_026283785.1 Coracopsis vasa | reverse complement strand
CTGAAAGTCAAAAACACAGCACTGCACCAGCTACTAAGAAGGAGAAAAATGACTGCTACTGCTGAACCCAGGACATCCTGCAAGTCCTCTAACTAGTCACTTGCTGTACAAACTACAGATAGCAGCGGTACTACCTCGGACAGTGACAGTGTCGGACAAACCTGACAGTGTTTGTTTTTAAAACAAAGACATTACAGACACGTTTTGTGAATGCTTGGTTCCTTAGACCTTCTTTGAATGTGGCTAGTGGAAGGGACACCTTCTAGAGGACTGACATGCTGCTCTGTCTGCCTTTGGATCTTGATCAGACTTTATACAGGGGTATGTACTTAACTGGTCAGGTTGGGTTGCAGAAGCAAAACTGCAGAGTGTGATGTGACTTTCAGGTGAAATAAAGAAGTATGTACATCATTTAGATGTTCCTGGGCTGAGGTGCTGGTTGAGATCTTTAGAAAAATGCAGATGACCTCTGGGGCTCATCTAGTCCAACTCTCTGCACAAAGCAGGGCTAACATCAGAGGGCTCTGAGGTTAAGTGCTTAGAGCCCACAGATCCTTCTATCAATTTCCACAGTCTTTGGTGAACCTTTATTTTCAGCAGCTGGGAGGTCCAGGCCCAGCTGTTGAGACCATAATCCTACCTACACACCAGAAAATAGATGGAGTGGGGTATTAACAACTATGTAGGGTGAGCTTTATGTAACACAGAAAAGGAAGGATCCTTACTGAGATACGTGGGAACACAGAATTGCAGCAGCGTGTGATATGGATGGTTTTAATAAAGTCATATATTTTGAGGCCAGAAGGGACCATTATGATCATCTGTTCTGACCTTCTTCATGATGATAAGGGGCCACTGAATAGTCCTAATGCTGGAATGAAAGAGTCTGCCTGGCACTGCTTTTCTAAAATGGTTTCTAAGTATTACAACATTTTTCTGAGTTATTCTCTAACCCTTAAATTACTCTTTTTCATATAAGGCTGTCTGTCAATCTCCTGCTCTTGACAGCCTCATCCCCACCTTCCAGTGTCTTAGATGCCTTTTCTCTGCTGTCAAACTCAGGCTAATTCATTTTCAGTTCCCTTAAGAGACCTGTCTGAGCACTGAAAGATCTGGACTCTTGCTATTTCATTAGCCCTCATTATTTTTCAGTTAATGGTTAGCTGGCAGCATTGGATTTGATTTTTTGTAATAGAAATGAAGCAGGTTTGTATTTTATAGTCACTCCTCATCAGTCTCGGGGAGAAAAATATATCTGGCTACAAAGATATTACAGTCTCCCTGAACGCAGGCTTTATAGTTATTTGCATCACTTTCAGTTATGCACAGTTTTAGTGGGAAAAGTATATGAAGTTAGAGTGCATACAGCTGTTCATGAGTGCTAGCAAATCCAGCCACAGATGCTCCCTTGCTGCCTTTGTTACCTTAATTTTATCAAAATACTGAAAGGGAAGCTACTGGCAAAGACAGAGAAACAGTACTTAATTTTCTCACAATATTGTATGCTTTCTTATACTTTAAAGATATAGCAGAGCTTTTTGGAGTAACATGATTAATTTTGCTAGTCTGGAATAGAGCACAGAGAGTTATCAACTTCAAAGTTTCATTGTTCAATCTGGCTTTGCAGTCAGCCAGTGCTGAACTGCAATTTTCAAGTAGGGGAGGGGGAGTAACATACTTCCCTGATTACCTTTTACTGGGGTTATTAATTAATCAAGCACAAGCTTGTTACAATGACTGACTCAAGAACAATCGTACCAGGTTTTGTGTGAGGAAGGATAAGAGAATTATAAAAACTGTAACAGTAGCATGTGGAAATATTTTCCTGAGGACAGCAGATTCACAAGAAAGCAAAGATTTTAAATATTCAGGTCATTAGGCTGAAGGTTTTGAAATGAATTAGGGGTCTTGCATCCCCATGTTTTCTCAGCAGCTTTGTTAAGCTCAGCTCACATAAAGTTCATCAGAAAATCAGCTAAGCATATCTTAATTCAGAGCAGCCTTTATGGTCCTGTTGAATTTACCAGCATAAAATTATGCTTGCAGGGTGACTTGCAGTTGCTGATCCACTGAGGAACAGGACTTTGGAGTCTGAGATTTGGTGAGTCACTAGTAATAGCTGCTGTCTTGAGGAGCAATTGCATATGAGCAGCTCCTCTCAGATCGAGGTGATTGGCACTTGTGATCATTTTATCAATAAACTGAGTGGTTATCTGTAAAAAAAATACATTTTGCTCTATTCCATCCTGGCCTGTCTCAGAATTTATATGAACTCTGTTTTTTATTCATTCTGTTATCATCTGTCAATCTACCACTGCAAACCATCTTCTCCATAACTGAGTTTACATGGAGCATAAGCTCTATGTAATTAACATTAGTTATAATTACGCATCAGTGCTGAAGGGGGAAATGACAAAAAATTTATACTTAATGGAAAAAGGAGGAGATTGAGAAAGGATTACAAGAAGTAGAGTTTGGTAATGCAGTTAGTGGCATAAAAGAGTTACCCAGAATTAGCAGCTGCATCAGCATTTGCTTTCCTGTTTTTCCCAGAAATGGTTCTGCTAATAAAACAAACACAGATGTGGAATGGTTTTATAGCTCATCCTTAAGTATCCTCATGCAGTGTCTGAAACCTAATCATTACAGTGTTTTGCATGGAAGCCAGAAAGTGAGCAAGTCGTTATGTTGCTATGTGTTGACATGGTTCCTCAGCATCTTCTCCTGAAATGAATACAGTCTCTCTGTAGATTTGCTATAATTGGATTCTACTGCACCATAATATGTAAATCATAAACTCCAATTACCAGTGCATAAAAATAGAAAATCATGGAAGCATCTTAGGAAAAAATGTATAACAACCAAGAATGTTTAGGATAAACCAAAATATATATTTTTACAGTCATTACAACATATCTTTTTTTACAGTCATTGTCACAACCCTGATCTTTAGGGTGGTTTTGTTTGGCTGTTCAGTTTGGGATTTTTTTCCAAAAGATCCAAAAGATTTTTGGATTTTTTTGGATTTTTGGATGTAAAATCCAAAAGATTTTACAGTTCTTGGTTATCCAACCAAGTGTGTTATCCAAGCAACTGTGTCAGTGATATTTCACACACCTTGTACCATACTGCTGACTGGAGGTGCATTGGCTCTTTAGTCTGTCTGTAACATTTTGACCATGATGACCATGACCATATTCTATGATTCTTTACCTATTTTTAACAAATAAGCAAGAAAGTGTTTTAATTTGTTGTGTTTTAAATTGCACTTAATGCCAATCAGATTATAATATGAGTGTGGAGATTATAATCTGAATGTTTAGCTTGCCTGTTGCTATTCCTATATAGTCTGTAAGGATTGACTTCAGCAGTTTCTAAGTCTTGCTTTTTAATGGTTTGAGAGTAAGGATGGCTAATGCAGTGCCTTCTGAAAGTTATGTCAGTACAGCAAGACAGGTCCCCAAGAGAACACTCATGCTTATTTTTCCAGAGGTGATATTCCACAGGTGGATTCAGAACATGGTGAGGAAGGAACCACAATAAGAAATAAGGAGTCTGGTTTTCTTTGATATGGCATTTCATAGCTCAGAAGTGCTGGTTTCACCACTGCACATACTGCGGTGTCTTGGCAGGCCTCTGCTTATGCCAGTGAAAAGGCAGTTGTCTCATGGACCTTTAGCAAGGAGCAGATGGGAACAAAACCTGCAGCAGCTGTACTGGATCAAATGATGGAGCCTCATGCACAAGACATGAGATTTGACTTGCTGACGTAATTTGTCATACAGTTGTTTAGAGGCAGCCAGCAGGAAAATGGGAGATGGGCGAGTTCATCAGTGCCAGCTGAGTTAACAGAACAAAGGAAGCAGTCTCTGCTTCTTCCCTCTTCTATTCTCTTTTGTCACTGAAGCTCACTTGATTTGGTTCCTTAAATAAGGAAGACCAAACCTAAATTCTGTTTTCGTTTGTTACACCAGCTTGACTCTCTTTGTTTTCCTTAGGCTTTTGTGTTCCAAACTGTTCCTGCAGCCTAAAGCTAGCTACTGGTAGAATCATGTTCCACATTTACGTTGCACTGACACTGTGTCAACATGCAGGGTTCAAACAAATGGGCTGTTAGAGTGTGTCTTAAGGTGAGATTTACAACTAGTGTCCATCACCGTGTTTCAGAGAGATCGTTCCATTACTGTCAAAATGCATTACTTTACTGATGTAAGTAACATCACTCATTATCACTAAGCCTTCTGTGGTATAGATTATTCTACATGGAAGTATCTCAGAAAGTTGCAATTTATTTTCTCACCTGCCTAAAGGATTTCAATAGCAAAGAGATCAAGGAGGAAATGTGAATTTCTTCTACCTGCTATTTAATTCTAAACTTGCTATTTTTATCTTAATGAAATTTAATGTTATGACAAAGAAATCCAGTATTCTCTTGCTATAGAAAACATATCAATTCAGCTATTGTCCTTTGTTCACATTATACTCAGTGTATGGATCCAAGAACGTATTGAGGCAGAAATTTTCAAAGATACCTTGAAAATGTAATTGCTTAATTTTTGTTGAATTCTAGTGCGATATTGGTGTCTGGTTCTTAAAGATTCTCTGAAGCCTATGAGCCTAAACAAACCTCTATTCCATTCAGCATAATGCAAGTTCGAATAACTTTATCAAGCTACCATATTTATCCATTATTCGCTAATGTTAAACGGTACTGAAGTTTGCAATTTGGGATGATCAACTGCAATACCTTATAAAAGAAACAACCAACAGGCCTTGCTTTCTCAGTAAGAAATGAGACCAGAAAAGCTTGCTAAAAAACACTACTAATTTCAAGATGCTTTTGTACTAAAGTGAAAGAATGCAAAGCCCACAGCTGCCTTCAGCAGGGTTTACAGAAATGTTTAAAGAGGAATACTTTTACTGTTAAGAATTGCATATCCAGGGAAAGGCCTTTTATACTAAAAAAAATAAAAAATACAAATAAAAATGGTTGTGCAATGCTGGAAAAACCCCACTGCTGCTCTCCAGCTAGACCTAAGCCTATAATACAATGGGATCCTATCATGATCTTTCATTCACTGAGCCCACTATATTTCTTCTTGACACAGCAATTACTACTTAATCTCATTAGGATAGATGGTAATGGAGCCTAGTTGTAAAATATCTCTTTGTATTTTTTCTTTTATTTTGTTTTGAATATATTGCCTTGATTTTTATCACATTTATGTGCACATTAAAGCACAATTATTCATTGTTAAAGCCAATCTGCAATCAATGTCATTTTCTATATTTTGTTTACCCAGATTAGGGGTTTGATCCTGCTCGTTCACTTCAATCAGAGCTTGATTTGTCCTCTCCCCCCTCTCCCCTGGATCTCCATTTTACAAAGAAGCAGTTTGTCCTTGGCCTTGGCCCTGGCCTTGGTGCACAATGAAAACAGGCCGTGATATAGACTTTTACATCTTCTGAGGAAAGAACGGTGATATTTACCTATGCAGTTACTGGGGCAGGGCAAAGTGTCAGCCTTTCAAGTCTTCCTGGTCTCCAGTAAAGGATAGCTGGAGGACAAGGTCTGGAAAAGCCTGGAAGTGTGGGAAGGAGAATGGCAGAAAACTGCTAACAAATGCATTAGAAAGAGACCAAGCCATGGCATCCCAGGGCAAAGGTTGGGCTGGGCTTTCCTCATCTGAGAGTGTGAGGAGCTGCAGGGCTCCTCTGAGCTGTTCTCTTTCACTCAGGGAAGACTGCATGGCTAAAAGACTGTCTGGTGAGCTCTCAGGACAGAAGACTGTGTGTATGGGGATATTCAGTTAATGAAGACAACTAGAGGGAGGAAAACTAAATGTTCTCACTGCTTCAAGGCGCAGTCTAGAAGAAAGAGCAAGAGAAGTCCTTTTTGACTTTCAAATATGTCTGCTTCAGAGCGGTTCCAGTTTTGAGCAACTTTCTGTACGTTCACTAGAAACCTTCCTCTCTTCAATTGATGGGATATTTGTGCTCTCCACCCTTTCCTGTGACTTTGCCACTTGTCATATATCCCCTTCCTTAAGTTAGGAATAAGTATTTTTTTCCCCTATGAGCTGCATTCCTGTTCTGATGAACAAGAAACTTAAAGTAATATTAAGCACAGAAAGAAATACATTTTCCTATCTCTCTAACTTGACTCAGGCTATCAGTTACCCTGGAGTAAAGTGGAGATTAATCTGCCCCATGTGTACTTGCTGTATTTAACAATAACAGTCCACTTGTCTTATCAGTCTCCCTGGGGAAGTTTTGATCACAGAACTGAAGGAAGAATAAGGCTGTGTTGACTCTTCCTGAGGATCTTGACGTTTGGCAGAGTGTTTACCTTGCTGGTTCTGTGCCAAAGCATTACAAAGCACCCTGGTTGGCTGTGGAAGAGAGAGGGAAGACAAGTAGGAGAAAGCCCCTGTTAGGGAGTTCTAGGACAAAAACCTGCAGTGGCCATTTAATAGGGAGTAGTTGCATGTGCAAAGCAGGGTTATCCCTAAGACAGTGGGCCCTGCCTGTCACAGGCACCGTGCTAACTTAATCACCATAACTAGGCTGTGTTTTTTTCATTAACAAAAATACGTTACTTTTACTGCTCTTGTTTTACTCTAAAGATAGACTGTTTTCTGGCACTCCAGGTGAGATCATATCCTCCCACCGTGTATTTCAGTGTGAGGAATATCCAGTTAGCTTGATTCTTGCCAATCTGTCCATACCAAAAGGAATGCTCTTTGGGTGATCTATTAGGTCAAGATAATCTCCATCTTTAAATCCTACCTCAAGAAACCTCTGTAATGTGCTGTGCACAAGAGATCAGATAGTTAACCTCTGTGTAGATTAGTGGCACCTGGGGTAGAACACATTTCTTAGAGAGTTTTTGTTTAATGAAAGATAGTGAGAAGTGTCCTAGAGTATTCCAACTGCTAACATTGCACTTCTTCTACCACTGCCTTAATTTAATTTCCTTTAAAAATACATTTTGAACGTTTCTAGGCATTGAAAATGCCTGATTGTAAGTATGTGGAGTGTAGAGCATTATGGGGCCCTAATTTCAATATGTACCTTGTAATATTATTTCACATAAATAATGATTAATAACCTTTGGAAAGGAAGAGAATGTTCTCAACCTCAGATATATGACCAGATATCTGGCCTGTCTGTCAGATGTTACTGTGATTTTGGACACATAAAGGGAAACTATGCCCCCCTGCCCACTCCTTTTCTGTACCAATTCTTTTGTCAAGAAAATCTTCTCTCCATGTATCATCTGTGGAGGAGCATGCACCATGTCCTGTTGTTTGGGAAGGGAGGAGTGCAGTGCAGACCTGCCAGGCTCCTGGGTCTCATGGGACCCAAATCTCATAACAAGAAGGCGAAGAAGGTGACCAGCAGAGAATGCTGCCTGCTCCTTTGGCAATTCCACGGATGTACCCTTGTACGATAACTCAAGTCAAAGAAGCTGCTTGCACCAGTTTGCAAATCCTTTATTTGGGGAGACGATAAAGATAAAGGATACTTGAAAAAAAAAAAAAAGAATATATCATTGTTCATACTTATTTATTGCCTGACAGTAGATTTGTGGTCCTTTTTGTTAATTAATCCTTACCCTAAAATGCAACATTACAAATACATTATTTTCATTTCAAGCTATAGCTATTTTGCCAAGTTCTACTTCCCCCCCGCCCCCATTGATTTTATTCCTGTCTCAAACCTCTTTCTGTCATTCTGTAATAGAATAAAAATGGGCTAAATCAAGCACTTTATCCAATCGATAACTCTTCATACTTGACCAAGAATCTCTGTGCCAGAAATAACATTCCACAGTCTGGAAGCGATAAGGATGAAAAGGTCCATTACAACATATTAATCATTGTTCTTTCATTTGTCTTTAGGCAGGACAAGTTCCATTGCTGTTTATTCTGTGACTTGTGATGGGTATCTTTGAAGCTTGCTTTACAACAGCAATGACCTTATGCTCTACTAGCTTTCTTTGACTTTTTAAGCTGTTTTGCCAAATTGTATGCCCACTTGTATGCATAATTCACATGTGCAATTCCTAGGTCTGAACACAGAAGTGACTGGAAGTCTGCCAGAGGAAGGGAGGTTGATACTTATACTATGTCTGGCCTGAAAGAACAGATGTGGTAAGTGTGTGGTGAAAGCAGGTTCACAACTGTGCGTGGAAATATTCAGGTGGTAGATATTGCCCGCACAGTGGTAGAAGTTAGGAGGTAGCTCTGGGCCTGAGTAAGAAGGCTGCTAAAATCCATCTTCCTCTACTTGTTCCAGGAGAAAGGAAATAGGCAGAAAGGGATAGAGATCTAGGGATGGTGAGAGCTCATGAAAGAAACATCATCCAGCTGCTTCTGTATCAGACAGAAGTAAAACTCGTGTTTGATTTGGAGCAGGGAAGTGGATGCTATGAAAGGAAATGACAAACAGTAAAAGAAAATACTTTCATTTCAAGATGAATGTTCATCTCCTACCGTGCTACTTAGAACTCTTTGTATCATGTCTATGCTAACTAGGACCTGCAGAATTATGTATTTATATAATATACATTAATGTAATTTGCAGTGGTCAGTTTGATTCTCTCAAACACTGGTGTAGCTTTCTCAGCATGGGAACAGATCTAGGAAAATGCTTCAGAGTGGCCACAATGCCTTGGGCTCTCTGACGATTGATTGGGAATTTATGGTGCTGTTTCAGACTGGGCTCTAAACCGTGCAATATGTTGAGCATGGTTATTTAAACCAACCAGCAGTTAAATGGGAGAGAAGTGAGTATTCAGTCATTTTCTTCAGCTGTACAGAGGTTCTGTGCAATGTATTATCGAGAGCTTGGAAACATCTCCTGAAAGCAGGAGCTTCTTCTCAGGTAACCAAGCAGGGCGCTCTCACTGTTTGTTGTCTTCCAAAAAAATCCACCAAGTGGAAGAAGAAAAGTGGTGCTGCTCACTCTTTAGTAGTTTAAAGAGACTAACCATAGAATTATAGAGTAGTTAGGGTTGGAAAGGAAAATAAGATTATCTAGTTCCAACCCCCCTGTCATGGGCAGGGACACCTCACACTGAACCGTGTCACCCAAGACTCCATCCAGCCTGGCCTTAAACATTGCCAGGGATGGAGCATTCACAACTTCCTTGGGCAACCCATTCCAGTGCCTCACCACCTTCACAGTAAAGAACTTCTTCCTTATATCTAATCTAAACTTCTCCTGTTTAAGTTTAAACCCAAACTCATGTCTTATCATATCCTGTATTTCAGGAAATACCATTCATTGTGTTTATTAAGCACTTACATGAAAATGCCTTACAGTCTAGTACACCATATTTTATTGCAAATAAAGGCAGAAGTCCTCTTCCTCTCCCTCTTCCTCTTCTCTTCCTTTCAGTACCCAGAAAAAAAGCATCTAATTTGTAAAACTGAAGTTGCAAATTTTGGGGACAGATTACTGCCTTGGGTAAATTCTCATAGTTGGGTTTTTTTTTCATGTTATTGAAGACAACTAGCTTAGTGTATACTTAACACTGAATATCAGGTTATGCAGGAAATTGCTTACTGTATTCATTCTCATATAGGTGATATGAGGGTGATTAGTGAATACATACAGTTGTATACAAGTGTGTTACTAAGGAAAATGTATTGATTTACATACTTTCAAACTTTAATTTTATATGAACTTCACCATTTCTGAAGACCTAACTTTTCATTCAAAACATAAAATAAACCTAAAAATACAATTAGGAGAACATGCTGTGGTAGCAGTTATTGCTTGAGTTGTAAATAATTCTTCAGTGTTAATTAATAAACAGAAGGTCTGTCAACTTTAGTTGTAGGTTCAGAGTATTTAGAGCAAGTCCTTTGATAAATGAACTAAATAAACTTGCTGCTTTTTATTTGTTTTTTTGTTTGTTTGTTTGTTTTTTTCCCTTTTTTTTTTTTTTTTTATAAAAAGGGATTCTTGAAGCTGGAAATGGTTGTGTGCTTATTCAAAAACAGATTCAGAAGTTTTATCAGCTGATGTTTTCTAACCATGGAAGTTTATATCCATTTTTTGTGTGGTGTTGCCTCAGTACAAGGAATCTTTTCCTGTTATTTCCTAATGTATTTTTATGTTATTTTAAAACACATTTTTACAGAAACATAATGTAGTAGTATTTCAAAGAAAAGAAAAAAGATGAGCAATAACTAGGTAACACTGCTATGGGAAAAGATTGGTGGATTAGAGTAAACAACTAAGGGGATTATAGTGAAAAATCTGTTGACTGTGAATCAGCTATGTAATTCTATCTTTTTGGAAGCAAAATGCTATTTTGAAATATGTTAATATATGTTATGTGTTGCTGATTCAGTTTTAGAGCTGGTGTGTTTAAAAAAATCCTTATAGACAACTCTGAATTGGAATATTGGAATACTTCAGGCAACACATACTAAAAAATTCTTAAAAATAGAGAAGACTGGGAGGTAACTGAAGGAAGACAACATGACTTTGTTTTGCTTAAAAGTTAAAATGTTTTTTATATTCACTGAGACGCAGGCAAGTCAGGAAAAATAAGAAAAAAATATTACTTATAGCGTAAGGGATTTTGACATTTATTCAGGATGGAACTGAGGACAGTTAAGAACTGCTTCCGATCTTACAAGGTTCTGGAACACCCTCTCCATATCATGGAGTAATTTAGGCAGGCAGTGGTCTCTACAGTTATCTAGCTAAACCAGTTGCTTAAACCAGATGTAACTTCAAAATTAGAGTCGTAGAATGGTTAGGGTTGGAAAGGACCTTAAGATCATCTAGTTCCAACTCGGGTTGTACAGGGTCTTGTTCAGTTGAATTATGAGCATCTTCCAAGATAGAGATAAAGTGACAGAGACTGCACAGGTTCTTTAGACAGTGTGTTCCGATACTTAATCACTGTCATTGTGAAAAATGTGAAAAATACTGGGTGAGTTTAAAAAGAGGTTATGTAGGAATCTTTCTGCAGCAGGCAAAGTGTAGTTAATTTTATCTTGGAGCAGGAAGGAGGGTGAACTAGACTGTCTCTGTATGTATATGATTTTTGTGTTAACTAATTCGTCAAATAATACATTTTTCTACTTTTAATTGCAGCAGGAAAAGAATCAGGAAAGCTCAAGAAATAAAGGTAAGCATTAATTATTTTCAAAATGTGGAGATAATTGTTATCATCACAAATTTAACATCCATTGTTGGTAAAATATTATCCAGATGGATTGTTTGCTGAATATTTTGCTGTTTGAAATTATAAAACTATATCCAGGAAAGTGGGATGAAATGTAGAAAGTACGAATAAGCTACTATTTTTGGAACTCTGCTTGAGATGAACAAAGCTGACTGCTGTACTCTGGATGGGATGGGCTGCATGGCTTCTCACCATGTTTGTGTCCTCAGCTATGGACACTTATTATACTTCAGTGAAACATCAGTACTGTCACTTTAGCTTCTCCCTCTCCATTCAGTAAATCTGTGACTGGATGTGATTCCAATTTGTGCACAAACTGATCACATCCTTAGTAAGCTGCCTTGCAAAATCAGTGTCAGCTGTGTGTTTTGCATACAATTTTTTTATACTTTCACTACACTTTATGCCAGTAGCTAAAAACTGCATGAAATAGAATATCCAGGTTAAGAACCCAGCCTTGTTTCAAGAAAATTAGAAGAGTTCAGGAAACCAAATTGTGTATTTCATGCTTAGTCATATCACCTGAGTTAGCTGTTCATAATTCAGTTATGTATCACAGTACTCATTAATCTCAGTTTCCTTGTTTTCCCTCCAACTAAGACTAGACACAGACATCTGAAGACAGGCTAAATCTGATAGCTATTTGGAGTTGTGTCAGGACAATTACATTATTCATGATGACATGATGATTTACATCATCAAAGGATCTATGGTCCTTCATTTGAAGAGTGTGCATAGTAAAATAAACCCTTTCAGTTTCAACCGTCATATTAATTGTTAGTTTAGTTAATTAACCAAAGAAACAGTTTTCAAAAGCTTACAAAATATTGCCTACAGCTACGTCCAAAGGAAAGCATTCAATTCTACTTGAAAGGAGATATCCATTACCTTCAAACAGGCAGTGATATTGGTGCCCACCTGCACAGAATTTATTGTGATTATATCTGTAACATCTTTTGAGAAAATTTTCAATCTGCTAAACTTCCCTCATGCTGTGCATGTCTCTGCCTATACTGGCAATTCCACTTGGAAGATTTCAGTGGTCTGGAAGACTACTCATGCATGGAGTAGGCTTTGGGATATACATGAAGGTATTCTTAATTGCTTAATGCTTTTGGGGGATTGTTTTGTGGCTGGTTTATTTTTTTTTTTTTCGGCCTTCTCTTTTCATATTCTTTAAATTTCTTATTTGTTTTCATATGGCCTTTTTCCATGTTATTGCAAAGTTTCAGAAAGATATTTTTATTTCACTTGTAACTTAAGGCATATAAGATCTTGAAGGTGTTTCTTCTTAAAATATTGGTTGGTTTGGATGAAACAAGGTTAAATTAATATTTCATCATAAATGTTCTGCATTGTCAATAAGCAGCTACCCTTCACATGCAATATCTAAATATGTTGTGCTCTGCACATGTTCTTGTGAGATAGGTAAATACTGTGGTTTGTCTCCAGCTGGCAACTAAGCTCCACTCAGCCACTCATTCTCTCACCCCCAGTGGGATGTGGGAGAGAACTGGAAGAATAAAAGTGGGAAAACTTGTGAGTTGAGATAAAGACAGTTTAATAGGTAAAGCAAAAGCCACACACGCGAACAAAGCAAACCAAGGGATTCATTCACCACTTCCCATCAGCAGGCAGGTGTTCAGTCATGTCCAGGAAAGCAGGGATACAACATGTCTAATAGTTTCTTGGGAAGAAAAATGCCGTAACTCTGAATGTCTCTCCCTTCCTTCTTCTTCCCCTAGCTTTATATACAGAGCATGATGCCCTATGTTATGGAATATCCCTTTGGTCAGTTGGGGTCAGCTGTCCTGACTGTGTCCACTCCTAGCCTCTTGTATACCCCCCAACCTCCTCACTGGTGGGTTGGGGTGAGAATCACAAAAGGCCGTGACTCTGGAAGCAGACTTGTAAACAGCAGACTTGACCCTGTAAAGGCCTTGACACTGCTCAGCAATAATTAAAACATCCCTGTACTGTCAACACTGTTTCCAGAACAAATCCAAAGCATAGCCCCATACTAGCTACTATGAGCAAAATTAACCCTTTCCCAGCCCAAACCAGCACATTAAATTATCTCCAGGGTCTTAGGACGGGGTTCTAACAATATTCCTTACTTTTTCCACATATGGCAGATACTGTATAAGGTAAAAAGGACAAAAACATTTTCTGTGCTTCCTTTAATATTCTGAAACTCTCAGAACCAATGCTTTAGTCTTTAGTCTTAGACAACTACGGCTCATGTTAAAGATTCCTACCAAATCAAACTGGAATCTCTGATGTGCCTCGTAACTTCCATTGATATCAGTGTTTCAGTATCTGATTTTTATCAAAAATTTCTTGATAATACAGAAGACTCTTTTTATGAGGAGGGTATTGCAACAGAATTATAGTCGAATGCCCTTTGGCCTCAGCAGGATCAAGACATTAGTAACAAGCACCATTCCATATCTTTTACTATATTATAAAAGCCTGGATTTTTTATTTTTTCTTAATTTATTGCTATAAATCTGATTGCTATTCATGTTTTAGCAGTGATGTTATTGTTTTGTAGTGTTTGTGGTTTTTCTTCTGACATTTTTCTGACCCATTTGTTTTTCCCATCTGTTACTTCTACTGTCAGCCACTAAGTCAATCACACCAAAATAGAAGCCAGTACTCAGGCATGCCCTGTTCTGACACTAATCCCATCTCTCTCTGATCTGTGATATTCTTTTTCATGTTTTATTTAGTGGATAATAGACCTTTGTGTGCACTGTTTGAGGGGAAAAAAAACAACACTGCTTTTATGTGGAATAATACGTTAACATTTTACAATTTTTGTATATACTGGCAAACTTCCTTATACTTCTGAGACTTCTTCATGCATGAAAATGCTTATCACTAGAGCAAAATACGAAAGAAATTAGTTTCATAAAACATGTCTTTAATATGAAAGAAATAACATGGCAAAGAATTGCCAAACAAAACCTCTCTAAATTTTCTTGCTGGGTTGGAGTCAATTTGACCTCCTTTACATCTCTTTTCCAGTGCTAACTCCCTCAGACAAACGAATATTTTATTCTAAATCTGTACTGGACTTTAAAATAGATACTTTTGCAGTAAATTGGAAAAATGTTTGCCAATATCAAATTGTGTTGTATTTAAGCAATGTGCAGAATTTTCTTCCCAGCTCCCTCTTAACTTTGGAGACTTTCAGGTGCTTTTAAAAACTTCCTGTATATACTTTAAAGTGGAAATTGTTTCTAACAACATTATTCTGGAAAACTTTTCTTTCTGAAGAACCAGAAGACTGACTAGTGACACATATTGGTGATTTGCCAAACATCAAAGCCATCTCAATTCCTTTGCTCAGAAAAAGCATGGGCACCCTGGAAATAGTGAGTCACAAACCACTTCAGTTAACTGGTAATATTTCAGATGATCAGTTCCTAGACTCAGTCATGGTTATTTTGAATTACAGGAGAATAATTTTCTCTTTTAAGAAGTAAAAATCACTCTCAGTATGGAAAAGCAGTGTGTAATATATATTCCTGAGAAACAACAATAGCAAAACCAGAGAAAATCTACTAGACCAGAAAAGCTAAAAACCAGTTTTGAATTTAGGTGGTCATTTTGCTGATATGGAACAAAGCGATGATGCTGTATACAACTTGTGTAATTTTGGCTATTTGTTTTAGCAAATTAAATAACAGTTAGTGAAAGATATAAATATTGCTCCAGATAAAATTTGGAAAACATACACTTTTCATAACATTTGCAAAATAGCCTGCAAACTATTTTAATGATATTAACTTGAACTCTTTTACTTAAGTACACTTGAGACTGACTGTATAGTATACTGATCAAATTTTTGCTACCTACTATTGATCTGAGGTTTGGACATCATTAACAGTCAACACTAGAGTTTAGAGAATACTGACTGACAGTATTTTAATTACAACCTGAGTTTCTAATTGTATTCAGTTCTCATTTCATGCTTACCTTAATAATTTGAATGTGAAATCACTGTTGACTCACAGATCAGTTTCAAAAATATAATTATCTATTCTTATGAACATATTGTCAGACTCTTCTGATATCTTTAACAAACATCTGTTCGTTTTATGACCTTTAGCTACTAAAATTAAGAGGATACCATATGGATATCGCTTACATATCTTACTTGCTTTGTAGTCCTTAAAAAGTTAGCATACTTGCACAACACCTGTGGCCTTGTCTGGGGTTCCAGATTGGTGATGGTGTCTTCTTCTATACAATGATAAATGTAAGACAAAAAGGAGTGAAAAAAGCTTAAGACTGTTCACAATTGAAAGAATTTAAGGGACAAAACCAGTAAGGCCTTAATTAATGCAATAACTTCTAAAAGTGACAACTTAGCTTGAGATACTCTCAAATGCCAGCGGGCGAGCAAGCTGTTATGTCTATCCTGCAATGTGGCTGACTGTTATTATTTTTTGTAATGGACAAAGCTACAGATGTTCTGATACAGTATAGATGGCATCAGCATCTTATGTCACATTAAGCCAATTAACTATGCCAAAAAATGCACTCCATTACTTTCTGTAATATATCCGGTGACTCATTATGTCTGCTTGATGAAATTATTCTAAATCTGTATTTCAACAGACTTGTATTATGTGAGTATGGTTAGAACATGAGCTGCAATCCTCCTGGACTGAATTCATTAATGTTTTAGTTTGTTACATTGTAATATTCCTTCTCTGCTGGAGCAGTATGTATCAGAAAAAAAAATGTACTTTTTAGAGAATACAGGTAACAGCAGGCGGGTTCTTAAATGTTTGTCAGTCTTGTTTTCATTGAAATGCCACTGCTAGATGATCTGACCTACAGTGTTCTTTGCTCTTAAGCTTTTTTTCTTTGTTGCTATTTTCCATCTAGCTTGAGTGCATAACCTTGTAAGAGGTGGTATGAAGATTGTTGGAATTAAGTGTGCCAAATACTAGTCCCTTTATGCTATTCCATTCTTCTCCAAAGCCTAGCTTTAAACAAGTCATTCAAAAATGAATGTAGCAATTTTGCTTATTTAAATTGTATTAGTAATCTGAATTTTAATGGTGTGGCCCACAATTGATTTTGAATAGCAGTACAGTCTAACTAGCACTCTTTCTTTCATTTTTTTTAATGCAAATTTTGTTTAAAATCTTATATGTAAAAGTAGCTACTGTTGAACACTATTAAAAATATTTTGGAGAGTTTCTTCCGTGTTTCTAGTGTAGGCTGAGAAGAGTTAATGAACATGAGTTTCCTGAACTTAGTCTGTACTTTTATATCAATAATGTTTTGTAAGTTAAGAATTTATGCAAAAGCATAATAATTTTGTAATTTCATATAGTAAGATTCTCCTCTATGCTTAAGACAAGACTGGATTTCACTTTAAAGAAGAAATACCCTGAAATATGTGTATTTTTAATAATACTATCTTTGCTTTACTTCTTCCTTCTTAAATGAGGTACACAAACCACAGATGGCTTTATGAAGTAATTTGAATTAGCTCTTGAGTGCTGAAGACCTGCACTAAACTCATAGACAGAATGCAATGCAATGAGAAAGTATACTTGGATCCTTTAATATACATAATATAAACAGTGGAGTGTCTGTAGGCTATGCATGTGATGTTTCTCACATATAGTGAATATTCATTTGATTACACTAAGAAATCTAAGAATGTAAAATGGGTCATTCCCTGTGAAGCTTAGAGCTCTCAGTTTGAGTGCATTTAGGTACAGTGGTTTAAAATGTTACCCACCTCTTCTGCATACCCTGCACCTTTGCAGAATGTTACCATTCTTAATGAGGAGCAAAATATCCCTTGTATTGGCAGCATAGGTTTCTTAGTTCAGTTTGGTGTACAATAGCCAGTGGGGGCTGGTTATTTCACAGTACTTCTGATGTAGAAAGCAATTGTTACGAGTTAAAATAATCAAATCAGAAAGAGTAACTTGTGCTTTGTGTTGCAAACTGTTGAAGTAAGATAATCTTCACATCCTAACAGCTTGAAGTTTTCATTTTAGAATAGATTTTCAAAAAGAATAGCATATGTTAGAAACTATTTCAGTGCTGTTACACTAGAAATTTACATTTTATTTGTAAATAAGTATACAGTGTAATAGCTAAAGAATCAGTGTTAGAATTTTGGGCAATCAACTTTTGTTACTTGTTTTTAGTCTTTTTTTTTTTTTACCCTTGCTGTATCAGAGGATCTCAATATAAGCTTATAAAATAGTCTGCTATGTTACCTTGTTACTGAATAAAAAAGAGGCTATCCTAATTATATCACTGAAAGAAACCACACATCGAATTCCTTTGAAAAATCCACAAGGATCTTTACAGGCTTTACAAGCATGGTTTTTTTTAGATATGAACTTAAAAAACAATAGAGACAGTAGTTCAATTAAACTATTCATAAAGAAGTATTTAAAGGAGAAGAGTAGTCCTGAAAGAAAGAGTTCAGTCCAGGAAGAGTCCGTAACATTCAGAAGCAACAGATCGCATGTACTGGTATTTCAAAAATTAATTCTGTTTAACTTAAATTGTTTTAAAATAAATACCTGTAAATGGATGTCTTTTGAATTCAGGTACTTTTTTATTGTATATTTATAACACAGAAGTTTAATAGCTATAAACATAACTTTGAGGTAGGTTTTCTGTGCTGCTAATAGGCTGTAAAACCTTTCAGAGTGCTTACACAGAAAAAAATTACATATTTGTGTTTCACTGGAGAAATTTCTTCACTCATAACATCTAAAACAGGATTATTTTTTTGTAGTCATTGTGAATTCTTTAGAATGCTATTGATTATATATTGAGAACATGTTTTCTCCTATCAGATATCTCTTGCAAGCAATTTAAAGGACAATCAGATCTTATATAACCTTGAAAGATGAGTCTGTTGAGCATGATTTCCACCGTTACTCCTAATTATTGCAGCACTGTATATCACTCAGATGCCAGTTGAAGCAATCAGTGTTCATTTTTGCCTTACTCCTTGAATAGCAGGGGTTGATGCATTTTGTTATCCACTAAGGTCATGTTCTAGTTTACCCCAAGCACACTCTTTTGCCACTGCTTCAGACACTAGAACACAATTAACAGTGTCAGATCCTGTTAACGTTTACATCATAACTGGAAGCAGATATTAAAGTGAAGTGCAAATTAAAGGCTGCTAAAAGGGCTGCCACTAACAATTATGGTGGGGCAGTATTAAATTTCTCATTTGTTTCCAAAGGTCAGATTAATAAAGCTGCATGGCACATTATCATAAAGGGTGGACCCAGCTGTCTGCTTTGATTATGCTTAAAAGTCTAGTGTTTCTAAGGAGACTTTGCAAGGAATGAAAGCATCTATTTTAACTAGCAATTTAAATGTAGGTAATTATTAGACCTTTTCTGAAGAGATCCAAAGCAGAGATTGCTGTCGATCAAATGTCTTTCTGCTTTTCAATTTACAGATATAAAATATAAGTTTCTTTTTTAAATTCATTTCAGTTTTTAATCCTTAAATGTTAAATACCTTCCCAAGTACCTGAAAAGCTAATTCCTTAGGTGAACCAGCTGTAAACTAAGCTGCATCAAACATTAATAATAGACCTATCCTTATCTATTCCAACATGACTTAATGAAACTTTCTGGTTTGCTTTTTCCTTTCTTTCCATTTTTCTTGATTCAGAACGATTTTTAAGAATTCTATTAAAAGAAATAGTATTGGGGTTTTTTTCCATAACAGCAACAGTTTCCGGTTATATCGTCTACATGCCTATATGAAGAAAATATTCTCTACCATTATTTCTACTGTGAAGAACATAAGGATCTTTAGGAGAAATGCTAATTGTATAATATCTAGTACAGATATCTATCTACCTATCTAACATCATACTAATAACCTAGTACCCTGATACATGAATAAGCAAAATCCTATGGTTGTTACACAAATGAACATAACTTTAGTATCACAGGTATATTCCCCATTTGGTACTTAAAAGACCTCTAGTGTTTTAAATTTTTTCGAAGATAAAATCCAGGTTTGTTGATAGAGAGCAATCCCTTTCCCCCCAAAACTTACACTGGAACTGATCCCCATTTATGCACAGCTTCTTCAGAAAGTAATTTCAGCACTACTGGGCTTTAAATGAGGAAAATTTTGTCTTCTGAAAGTACCTTTTGGACCATACGGACAGGCGTAGATATTCCACAGATAAGCACTACAAGCAGTTTAACTATATATAAAGACTTTAATTCAGGTAAAAAAAATGGATAGATTGTTTATACTTAAAATTTAATTCTCTACAGCCAAATGAAAAACTGTGTTTACATTGCAGGTATTCAAGTGATTAGTATGAAAAGATGCAACACTTCTTTGCTGATGCAGTTGCATGCATCTTTAGTAAATTAATGCAGCTTTGTCTGCCTTCTTCCTTGTAATAAAAATTATAGGCATTTTTGCAAATAGCTATTTAAAGATTTGTTAAAATGTGAAAATGAATTAAATACTGTTGTTGGTTTTTTTACTTTTTTGTTTAATTTTTTTAATCTGGCAAAAAGTTGCCAGTAGTTACTAACATACAGATGTGCATATGTTAGAATCATAGAATCATAGAATAGTGAGGGTTGGAAAGGACCTTAAGATCTTCTAGTTCCAACCCCTCTGCCATGGGCAGGGACACCTCATACTGAACCATGTCACCCAAGCATCGGTCCAACCTAGCCTTGAACACTATCAGGGATGGAGCATTCACAGCTTCCCTGGGCAACCCATTCACCACCCTCGAAGTGAAGAACTTCTTCCTTATATCCAATCTAAACTTCCCCTGTTTAAGTTTTGACCCGTTACCCCTTGTCCTATGACTACAGTCGCTAATGAAGAGTCCCTCCCCAGCATCCTTATAGACACCCTTCAGATACTGGAAGGCTGCTAAGAGGTCTCCATGCAGCCTTCTCTTCTCCAGGCTGAACAGCCCCAACTTTCT
>JANHGB010018390.1:0-17233 GCA_026283785.1 Coracopsis vasa | reverse complement strand
TTCTCTGTGCCTTGTGTGTACTCCCATGCTACCTAGACACTCTTAGTTTTGAAAAGTCAAACCTTAAAATTAAGCATGTAGAAAAACAGTGACATGATTCCTATAAAATTTCTCAAATATAAAGTAGTGGTTTTAAAAAGCATAGTGCTGGACTGATGGCTGCTTTTCATTTATAGCATGGGTTACAGATATTTTGGGGGCAGTTTTGCAGATTTTATGTATATTTAAATCTTTGCTGGACAACTTGTCCTTCCTTTTATCCAAACCCCCACCAACAATATGCAGAAATGTCATTCAAAACATAATGCTTGTCACAGCATTTTTTAATTTTTTTTTTTAATAATTTTTCTTATAAGGTGGAGGCTGGTCAAATTCTTGCAGTAAGGTTTAATGGTATTCAGTAATTATTCACTAGATTAATGAGTTTACATATTGTTCTGAGTAGAATCAAATTTCTGATGCATCTCCTTCTGCAGCACACTAATGGGACATGCACCATTTAGTCTGCTCTGCCATGGCCCTTTTCCAATCCCAGCCTTGGAAATGAGAGGGATGTGGCTGTGTTCCTTGAGGATGTAGTTTTCCATCTGCCACCTCTAGCTTTTCTCATCATATGGTGTAAGACACAATTGCTTGAACACATGAAAGGAACACAACAGGCTTAGCCTGATGGAAAGGTGAATGTAGCCTGGGGGCAACTCTTGCATCCCCTTTAACTAGCAAGGAAGAGATCCTGGGGCTCTCCTCAGAGCCTGTATGGTTGCTGTGATTTTTTTCCCCCCACTTCAAAGGACATGTGGTGTTAACTGCCTTCCCTTTGCGTCTCTGTTCTTCACCTTGAGACAGGCAGTTTTGAAAGCACTTTGCTGTGTCTTGATTTCTCCCAGTAAAAGAAGGCAGTGAGTTAGTTTCCTTCTTCTGAATGAACTTGCAGAGATGCAATGCTCAAGCTAGTGTCACATGTCTCTAACAAAACGGAAAGAAGACATTCTTTGCCTAACTTTTTAAGAGGTCACAAAGACAGAAATTATCTTCCCTCTTATGCTTATGTCTTAATCTGCACGTTTCTGTATATATCTAACAAAACCTTTCTTTCTTAAGGGGGAAAAATTATTATTTTCAAGAAAAACCATCAAGTAAATCTTCTGCTGTTTCCACTAAGAGCTTGCCTGCTTCTGTGCAGAAATGTGCTGGGACAAATGCAATTTTGCATTTGGGATTTCCTACTATATGTTGACTCACTTTTAGTATTTGATAATTTTTCACTTTTCCTACCTCAGATTCCCACTTTTCTTACTTTCTATGAATCAAATCAAATCTAGGATGGGTTGCTTCATGTTTCAGGTAAAAAGCAGAGGTGATAATCCTTACATTTGAGCTAATAAGGATCCTAGTATGACAAAGTCTTGCGTTAATATTGTGATTACCATATTAAAAACCAACAAAGATCCAAGGAAAAGCAACTTCCCATATCTTAAAAATTTTATATTATAGTTCAGTCAGATACATATATTATTTAGAGATCTATCTGGATATCATCCCCTCAAAGATTCATTCAAGGGATTGAGGAAACTGTATAGTTCAGTAAATGCATCACAGTAATCAAAACTATTCAAGTCTCCTTTATGTCAGAATTCACATTTAACAGTAGCTCTAGGAGGGATTATTGCTTTCGCTTCGTGTTTAATTTAATCTATTTGAAACAACCTAGGAAAAATTACTGATTTCTTAAAGAATGTAATATGCTTTTTTATCACCGTAATATAATTGGGAACTATTCAGTACTTTAGAAAAATCACTGAGAACTTTATTAATATCTCTATGAGTAAATTGGCTCCCTGCTTGATTTTTAATTTCTGGTGTTAGGCAGAATATTTTATTTCCCCTTTCTAAACGTTCTAACATACTGTTGGCTGTATTCCCCCTTTTCATGTATCTGATATTTGGCTAGTGAAAGTGATCTATGAGCACTTTATGATAATAGTTGTTTGTAAGCTGATTTAACAGTTTTTAATTCAACTTCATTAGCCTTAGAGGGGTTGGTTTTTTGTGATATCTTTTCCTGGGATTTAATTTAGGCTCCAATTTTGTCTGCTGCTTGATCATACCTTTCTTTTGCCTGATCATGGCAAACGAAATAATCATCCCTCATTGCAAGAGCCTTAGAGGTTTGGCAGAGAGCTCTGTAACTCCAAGGGGCCTTGATTGGATTCACAGCATTGCAGCCATTTCTCTTGCTCATGCTCTGATCACAGAAACTTGTTTCCTGCTACAAAAGTGAACTCAATCTCCTTTTGTTTTGACCTGGAGGGGTAATATGGAGGGACATGTTGAAATTGGTGTATTCCCACTCGTGTTGAGTCTAAAAGACTAACAAGGAAAAAATCAATTCAAGAAGAGTGTGTGTACCCTTTATCTTCAAATACCTATCAGCTGTAAATCACCTTGCACTTGATTGGCCGACCAGCCTAGGCTTTTCACCCAAGAGTCCCTCTAATTGTGGCAACAGTTGTGTTAAATTTTCCACCTTGAAAAACAGTGAAGCTCCAGGAGCTGCACAGCTACTTTTGGAAAAAGCATGATTACTCAAATACAGAGTTTCCTTAATTTCACCCATCACAGTTGCATAGTTAAGTAAGTGTCATTGTTTAGATTATGAAACTGTTTTTCAGGATTTTGGTCTTTGCTTTTTAAACTTGCTGCTAGGCAGAAAGTGAAGTTAGCTATTTTTTAACCAAGACAAGCCTCAAAATAGAGAATAAAACTCATCTCCGTTTAGATGGTATTGAAAATGCAAGTTAATTCACAGGAGAAAACTGTCATGTTATTAGCCTCTAATACAATCACATGACTTTGGTCTTTTGATAAAGTAAAGCCCCATTGATATTAAATATGAAAAGTTACTACTTTCACAACAAGGAATTTTGATTTTTTTCTACTGAGTTCTAAAAGACTTGTCAATTAATAATATATGGCATTGCTTGCAAGTCACATATGCTTAATAATTAAGAAACATTTGTAATGAGTTTAAAAGGATAAAGAAAGCATCAGAGTATGTGCAAGTCCAAAACTATAGAAGTCTGAGGCTATTAATTACCTGGGCTTCAAAAGCTCTTCAAATTCTAACAACAGATCTTACTTAAAATTAAGAAAAGACATTGCACAGAAGAGCTTAATGAAAGAAGTCCAATCTTACAATTTGGGATAAAGAATATCTAAATAGACATAAGGGAGGGAAAAAAAATAAAAAAGAAGGCTTTAAATATAGCTTCTGGCAATCCTGACAAGGTTTTCTGAAGGAGACAGTGAGAATTAGGTTTCCAAATACTGCTAGAGTCTAACAGGGGATAGCTACTAACTGCGTTAATCCCCCATGCGAATCCTAGCCCATATATATATATACACTCTTAAGTATACTCTATTACTAACAGCTTCACAGTATATGAAGAATTTCTCCTACACAGGAGGGTTAAAATCTTTAAATTCTGCATTTCAGTGATGAATCTGGGGGTCACTTTTCAATCATTCTTTGTTTTGATTAAGCAGACCCCTCATCACCACACCAAATATGGTTTGAAATATTTTTCTCTCTTCCAGCATGCTGTCAGCAGGGGAGCCCTGGGTCAGAGTAGGACCTTGCTGTTGTTGCCAGAATGGAAGGGATGGAGTTGCAGTGAAATAACATTTTCCACCCACTTGGGCTTCAGCTGTAAAACACTACATAGAATTAAGTGATAGAAATATTGTTTGGGTTTGTTTTTTAATTATTTTTTTCCTCAACTTAAGTGCCAGTTAGGTGACATGGATCAAGAAAAATATTCATTTCTGAACACAACAAAAACATAATACTGGAAACTACTTTTGAGCCTGAGAGGATAATTCAGGGAAAGGCTGAGTGGAAGAGAAAAAAACCAGTGGCATCATCCATTACCTCCAAATCCCTTTCCCTATCTGCATTTCAGAAAATCCAGTGTAAGATACTCCAAGTCAATCTTTTTCTTCATTCTTACATGGTCCTTATTACTAAGTACATAAAAACATTTTAACAGATATATTCTCACCACTCACAGAAGAGTTAGGGCAGTACCGAGCAGCAGTTCTAGAGATGAGGGTTTGAGGCATGGAAAGACTAAATGACTCATTCATGATCAGACAAGTCTGTGATAGCAAAGAAAATAATTGAAACTCCTCGAACTCTTGTCAGTGAGCCAAAAATATGCTATGTAAAGCAATGAGTATTTTTTTTTTCTCATTTCTTTAAGGCGGTGTTGCTCTTTCTCTTTATTCTGAATTTTGGCATTGAATCCAAAGATGCTTGTGCTTACAATAAAATTAATGCAGTAAAAGCAAAATTAAAACATATAAAAGCTGCAATTAGAAAACTGCAATAAGATTAATGCAGAGTAGAATGCAAAGACTGTGCCCCAGCTGTTGAGTCTGAGGATCAGGTCTGTGCTCAGAGTTTGTGGAGAGCCATTTGTAAATGCGGGTGAGACTAAGGTGGCTTTGAGTGGGTGATACAACTGTTCATATGAGTTTGGTTACTGGGATGTGTCAGGAGCACCTCTGCTGAGCAGCCTTGAGAGGCTGCAGGTACCTGAGACTGGCAGCAGGATGCCATCCAGCACACACACCACAAGCTGTCCATTGCTGAGATAACCCTTTTGATTAACAATGTGTTATAACAAGACAAGAGCACAGTTTGGGTGCAATTACACATAAAAGGCAGTGACTGGTAAAACATTAAGGTGCACAAGTCGATGGGACCGGATGAAATGCATCTGTGGGTCCTGAGCAGCTGACGGATGGACCTGCCAAGTCATTATATGTCATATTTGAGAAGTCATGGCAGTCCAGTGAAGGGAACTGAAGGAAAGGGAACTGCTGACTGGAAAAGGGGGAATATAACCCCCATTTTTAAAAAGACAAAAAAAGGAAGACCTGGGGAACTACAGGCCAGTCGGTCTTATCCCAGTGACCAGCAAGATCATGCAGCAGATCCTTCTAGAAACCATGCTAAAGCACATCGACAATAAGGAGGTGATTGGTTACAACCAATGTGGCTTCACTAAGGGCAAATCATGCCTAACAAATTTGATGGCCTTCTACATTGGGACCATGGCATTTGAGGATAAGGGAAGAGCAACTAACATAATTGTGCAAGGCATCTGACACTGTTCCACATGGCATTGTTATCTCTAAATTGAAGAGACATGGATTTGACAGATGGGCCACTCAGTGGATAAGGAATTGGGTGGATGGTTGCATTCAGAATTGTGGTCAATGGCTCAATAGACAAGTGGAGACCCTTAATGAGTGGTGTCCCCCAGAGGTCAGTACTGGGACCACTGCTGTTCAGCATCTCTGTCAGCGACATGGGCAGTGGATTGAGTGCACCCTAAGCAAGTTTGCTGACGACACCAACCTCTGTGGTTTGTCAACACACTGGAGGGAAAGGATGCCATCCAGAAGGACCTTGAGAGGCTTGAGAGGTGGGCCTGTGAGAACATCATGATGTTCAACAAGACCAAGTGCAAAGTCCTGCACAAGATCAAGACAATCCCAAACACAACTACAGGCTGGGTAGAGACTGGACTGAAGGCAGCCCTGAGGAGAAGGACTTGGGGGTGTTGATTGATGAGAAGCTTAACATAAGCTGGCAGTGTGGGCTCGCAGCCAAGAAAGCCAACTGTATCCTGGGCTGCATCAAAAGGAGTGTGACCAGCAGGTTAAAGTAGGTGGTCCTGCCCCTCTACTCCACTCTCATGAGACCACACTTGGAGTACTGTATTCAGTTCTGGGGCTCCCAGCAAAAGATGGATGTGGACCTGCTGGACTGAGTCTGGAGAAGGGACACAAAGATGACCAGAGGGCTAAAGCACCTCTTCTATGGAGACAGGCTGAAATAGTTGGGCTTGTTCAGCTTGGAGAAGAAAAGGCTCTGGGGAGACCTTAATACAGTCTTCCAATAACTAAATGGGGGCTACAGGAAATCTAGAGAGGGACTTTTTAGCAAGGGCATGTAGTGATAGAACAAAGGGGGAATGGTTTTAAGCTGAAAGAGGGTAGATTTAGATTAGATATTTGGAAGAAATTCTTCCCTGTGAGGGTGGTGAGGCACTGGGACAGGTTGTCCAGAGAAACTGTGGATGCCCCATCCCTGGGAGTGTTCAAAGCCAGGGTGGATGGGACTTTGAGCATCATCGTCTAGTGGAAGGTGTCCCTGCCCATGTTAGGGGGGTTGGAACTAGGTGATCTCTAAGGTTACTTACAACCCAAACCATTTTATGATTCTGTGATTATTCTTAAAGGTTTATAGTGGAACATTTGCAAAATTAGACCTTTTTTTTTCCCCAGACACTGATTTTTACCACACTTCACAAAATGGGTTTTATCTGCAGTGTAAAGGCTGTAATTTTAGAGTCCTGTTACTAACAAGTTTAAGGGTTTTTTAAACAGAAGCACATCATATAAGGATTTTCAGAGCCTTCCACATTATGTATTTTGCAAAGATTATGGTTTGGAATTCAGAACCAATTTGGATCTTGGTACCTTCATTTTTGAAGCAGGAATAGTCAAAGTGGTGACTGCATTTCAAAATACTCATTTTGCACGCAGAGTAATAACTCTTTAATAAGAAACTTTATTGCGGTATCTTAATGTGCAGTTTTACTGCCTATTATTTTTAGTGAGCATTTATGAAGTGTTATGTTTGGGGTTTAATACCTTAGCTATTTCCCATCACAACAGGTTGAAATTCGGCATAGCAGTGACAACCTTAATTTCAAAACTTTCACAGAAAATTGCAAAGAGCAAATTACTGGTTTTTGTTAATTTCCACACTTTGAAGCCTGTCAACATCAATGTCAAATAATGTGACATTTATATGGACCATTAGATCAACAAGAATGTAGGACCAGAGCTGCCTCAAAGTTGATAACCTATAGGGATATCTCTGAAGTTCTAGAACAACCAGAAAGGGAAGCGGGGGAGAGGGAAGAAGGAGAAAAAGCAAATTGTCGAGGTTATGGTAGGAGAGGGCAAGACAGCTAAAACTGTTTTTTATTAAAAAAAAAACCCAAACCAAACCAAAACAAAACAAAAAACCTTCATTCTGTCATTTTGGAAAAGTTCTGATATTTCAATTTCCAAGTTGCAAATGTGATGTCACACCAGAAATCTCTTTTTAAGCCAGCTTCAGAGTTAGCAAGTTTTGAGCATTCAAAATGCAACCAGCATGCTTTTCATCAGGCTCTATCTGGGTAATATTGTGGTTGATTATTTTGTCTTTGGCTTTGCGATGTGGTCCAAACAGAATTTTTGTTTCCACCTTGCTATAGAGTAATAGTCCGAATGTTATATTTCCCATGGAATTTTTCTGGTTTAAAAATTTTGGAATTCATGGAATGTATGTGTCATTAACATTAGCAGTATCATGTAGTAATATATGATATTTAGGTAGATATATTATGCAGTTCATATTAAGTATCTGGAATATCTTTTATGATTCAAAGCATCAATAACTGATTCTCTTAGGCAGGAACTGCGTTATACTTGGGGTATATTCATTTTGGCAATATAATATCTTATTTGAAATGAATATATATTGCACTATTCATTTTCATGGGTCTTCGAATAATAAAACCATGCAGCAACAAAGAAAAAAGCATGTTTTTTTCTGTATGCACTATGTTTGGTTGAAGCTCAGAGCCTTTCATAGAAGTAAACATAAAACCTGTGTTGTTATACAGCAATAGTAAGCACTTTGGTTTATACTATACAGTATTCATATAACAAGTTTTAAACTCACATGTGGTCCTAATTTTGCAGAACTAAGCTCTTTTGAGCATACTACAAAGAAGTACTTCTGCTTTAGACAGGGGCAATGGCTTTCCTCTTCCTTGTTTACTTCCAGCAAGGCTAATCTACTGTGAGTTTTACTTACAGATTCTTTCTTTTTTTTTGTTTTTTTTCTTCACTATTACAAATTTTGGACACTTGCCAGGCTTCACTCCTAACAACTCTGCTACCTGGCATAGAGAAACCAGAGCGAAATCTTGGAAGAAATTGTGTCCAATATGTCCAGTCCTGAAGACATTAGAAGGTCAGGAAGGAGTCTGTGGTTGTGATTTCTTAATAGCGCAATAGCGTTTACACATGGGAAATTTCAAATGGCACTGACATTATTAGTCACCGATATTGCCATGTACTAAGAAGTAGAGAACCCAAGGGAAGTGGTGAAATATTCTTTGATTTTTGTAATATTGACTTCATCTGCAGTGCCTTGGGCACTAGGTGATCCAGTGCATCCAGCTGCTTTGAAAAACTGTTTATAGCTATGTCCTTGAGCATATTTTTCCATAAGTATGAGTTAATAATGTAGTGTCATCTTAATGTACAAGTTTGGATAAAAGATTTTCAAAGTCACTAATCTTTAATTATTTTTTTCTGGAGGTGATCTTAAAAAATTGATATTTTTGAATAGTAAGTTCAGTTCAGGAGAAGACAAGTTTATTCAGAATTCAGACTGCTGTCTCGCAGTAAAGGACAGGCAATGCCTACACAATCCTTCTTCTGAGGTCCTGTTGCCTGTCTGCTGGCCATCGCTAACTCCTTAAGTTAGATTTTATAACACCATTTAGCTTTTAATAATGATAAAACTAAGTTTAAAGAGGGGATTTGAATTTAATGCTTTGGAACAAAACAGTGGAAATATTTCTGTTCTATTTTTTGTTTTGTGAAATTAATTCAGACAAAATGGGTATGGTTAGAAATCAATATTTGGTTGAAAGATGTACTGTATTTTATCATTAGTAGTTAAAAAGAAATTCTCAAATAGTAATATTAAGTTTTTAGTGCTAGCTATTTATAGAATTTATTGCATTTTGAGAAATACAGTGTATTATTAGGAATGCGTATGTTTCTTCTATATTTTTTAACTCTCATAGCTAAACTAAAAGATATTACACCAAAATTGTTATTTATTTCTTTACAAAATCTTAGGCTAATTGGCTGGTGGGGTCATGACTTCAAAACACGATTCCTCATGGAAAACAGTATGTACTTTTACACTTTCAATTTGATTTGTATTTGATGTATTTATAAACAACCAGTTTCTTTTTACAGTAGTTTGAGTAGAAAGGAGAGAACCTTGTGTTTCCTTATGCATGACCTTATGTTAAAGGTATTAAACTAAACTCATTCCAAATATGTAATGCAATGAAGTTATCAAAATAAATGTTGAAAGAAATTTGAGTCTGACTGTCTGCTTCTAGACATTTTGCTGAAATGCCTTCAAAATGTAGATATAGAATATGGATGAAACCTTCAAAGTATTTCAGTGAATTAAACTCATAAGTCTCTGAGAAGTGAGGATCTTACTTTAGGATTAGTTCCACTGGAATTAATGAGAAATTATGTAAATAAAGGTAAGTCAACCTGATATAGTTATGAAATACCACTAAAGTTTCAACATCTCCAAATTCCCTGAACTAGCAAAGAACGTGTTACAAGACTGATATGATTTTGGCTGGAGAATACCGCTCTAATAGCCTCAGTCTGCTCTTTTCTGACCAAATGCAAAAGTGGCACCTTTAAAAGCCAGCAGGAGACACAAATTGCATTGAAATACTGTTAGAAGAAGAAAAACATTTCTTGATTTCCATGGGCAATTTATAGGACAGAAGTTGAGCTATGATCATTATAAAATTAGCCAGTCTGTTGTGCATGAAAAACCTTTCCTCCGCAGCATCCTCTTGTTCTGGTGCTGGAGCATGAAATATAAATGGTTACACGGAACTTACAGTGAGGCTTTATAAATTTATTAAATAGATTTTCTGAAATTTTACAGTTTAAAGTCTGTGCAACTTCTCTATGTGGCCTGAAGCTACACTTAGTTGATATGCAGTCTCCCATGTGTCTCATCAGTTTAATAAAATTAAGGAACATGATTCCCTGCTCATGCAATACAGCTCCACATGAGCATGCCTCTGCTGACTTGAAATTTCTTTGGCTTGTGCCAGTGTTAAAAGAGATTCAATGCAAAGGTGGTCTTAACACACACCATTTAAGCAAATTAATTGCAGTTCTCTAGTTTCCATGAAGCTGCTAATGAGGTCTTCTGCTGGATAAAATTGAGCTTCTCCCGAAGTTAAAAGTATTAGCTGTGAATAGATTACTATTTCCTTTTAACAACTGATTCCTACAGGCCACATTAGTGAAATATTTTATTGTGTGAGGAGGGACTTCAAGATAGGGTCCAATCCATTAAAAAGAAGTAGTCAAAACCACTAACAAAAGTTATTCATTTTCCAGAATTACAAGTAAGTGAAGGAATTAATGGATTTCGGTTATCAAATCCTCCAATTTTACTGGTATGTGCTCTGCAAGCTAGTTTAGAGGTAAGTGTTTGATTTACTTTGAGCCTGAATGTAAGAGTATTAAAATGTTAAATGGATGTTAAGTGTATTATTGCCATCTCCCTTAAAAAAGTTGTCAAAATAGTTATAAAAGAAAGGAGTGATGGTGTGAAAACCAAACAAAACAGCCCTACAACCTGAGAGATCAAGGCCTTTAATAAATATGCTCGTCTCTTCACTGTTCTAACAAAATGTGTTGTTGAACCCAGCACACTTGAGGTTTGCACCTCCAAGTCTTACTGCTAACACTGTGTTTGTCCCAACTTTTAGTGGTTCAGTACAAACAGCAGCTTTTCCCATAGAGATATTCAGAGCTTGCCTCAGTGCAACTCATGTGAAGGATGCTGTTCAAGATTTTCTGATGAAGGAATCACGTAACTCTGAAAAGTTGCTTTCAGAGGTGCTTTTACATATATTTCCCTGAGCAAAACAGACTTAGCTCCTTTATGAAAGAAAACAGATGTGACCACTGAGTGTCCTGGAGCCTAAATTGAACCAGGGGGCCCAGAGAGCCTGTCCTCTGCTGTAGTCCTTTTGATTACAAATAGAAAAAGCAGAAGCTGCTGTGAATACTTCCTAAAATAGGAATTCATATGTGTGGTATAGCTCTAGACTGTTTTTTCTTTCATCTTGTCATTAGTTTTTTGGTGGCCAAAGGAGCAGAGCCCCACCACTGACCCATCTCTAGATGAATCACTGTGGAAAGGGCAGTCCTGCCATATAGAGCTAATCCCTTCCTTTCTAGGAAGGTGTCACCAATGGGCTGAAAGCCATCTGGTCAACCTTAGAGAGGACAGTTCAGACAGTGAAGACATGCAGCTGCTCTTGAAACACCTTGTATCATGCTTCATTTCCTATGGAGATGTAGCAACATTTTTCTTATGGATGATTCACCCATGAAATGCAGGACACATCTTTGTGTCTGAAAAGGATAGTTTTACAAAGATTTTCCTACTATATGCTACATATGTTACTATATTAAAATTTTGCCAAGGCTGCTTTTCAAGCCAGTCTTGGAAGCAAGGTTTTGCCACCAACATAAATAGAAGAAATTTATGTCTGCTAGCATTCCTTTAATGCTAGTGTAATGGCAAAGCTGATGCTGGAACAAAGAACAATATCCATACCCTGTATGTTCCTCTTCTTTATTTACTGACAAGAAGAGTATCGTAAGCAAACATAACCAGAAAATTGCCAGTTGTGCTCTCTCATCTTGCATGCAATGCTGAAGTACTGCAAAGGGCACAGCAGTGCTGCTTGTTCTGCCTGGTAATTTATTTTCTTAGTCCTTTAACATCCAATATAACTTTTTAAACCTTATGTGACCTTAGAGATAAACTGAAAGCTATTTTGCTATGACCCAGATTTTCAGTACTCCAGTTTGTGTGGGTTGATGTCATTTAGCCCACTGCAGGGAGCCTCAAACAATGAGGGCTGAGCAGTTTCTATCGCCTCCCCTTTCTATGCCTGCATTACCTTTTGGCACAGCCAGGATTTCCCAGTGCTAACTGCTTTAATACAGTGGGAAACAAACCAGTTTTCATGTCTGGCAAGAGATGGCTAGTGAAATTGCATGCCACCTTCACTGGGACACATTAAGCAGAAGGCAGTGTTTCCAAGGGAAACAATGAAAACTGCAAGTGTTAATGAACGTTATTCCTCAGTAATGCTTAAAATGACTGTTATGGCAGTAGCTTCTCCCTTTTATGGAAAAAAGGGGAGTGCTCCACAGCCACATTTAAAAGATCTTTTCCAAAAAATTTCACCCAGGAGGCCAAATATTCCTTGCACAAAGCCTAAGGAAACAGATTTTTGCATGCAGCCTGAGATCCATCTCTCGTACTGCTGCAAAGCCCAGAGGAATGGGAGGCAGGTCTCCATTCTACCTCTAGTAACAATCTGAAGCTTGCGTGCAAGTTCTGCCTGCCTGTGTGGTGAGGGAAGTACCTTTAGATTTTTATTGACCTGTGCAAGTGCTGACTGCTGATGCTTTGATCTCTGTCACATTCATTTCCATATCTGCACTGTCTCAATGCAAAGACTGTCTTACAGAAGCTGTATTTTGTTTCACAGAAACACATGTAGCAACTTTTAGTTTTGTGCAGCATCTGGTGATTGTGATAGAATCACAAAATAATAGTTGAGATATTCTAAAAAAAGAGTGATTTCCAGGTGCTGCTGGAAAACAGACTTTGTTGTATTTTGAGTAGAATTTCTCAGTTGCCTCCTTATACTCTCTTCCAGGTTATGATATAAGTAGTCTTAAAAATGTTGCTCCTTCAGTGTGGAGCACTGATTTCTTGAGAGTGAAGATCATGGATTTTCATACAGGACCTCCACCTTTTGCAGCTGCAGTCAGTGGAGGCATAACTGTCCCTGAGCAGCGATATTACATTTATGTGCCAGAATGTGATTCGAAGTGACTATTGGGTACTTGCATGTCTATATCTTGTCATTATTCTCTGAAGCTACTTGCCTGGGAACAAGAAAAGGGAGGGTTTCAGGAACACAGGGGTAAATTGTTTCCAGGGTCACATTTTCACACTGTAACTGAACATTTCCAGAGCACAAGTAGAATCTGCCTCACCTTCTTCTCCCAAACTCTCCTGCCACATTGGTTGTTCTTGTTTCTGCGGTAAAGGAGCATTGTCATTTTTAAGCAGTCACTTTTGCACGTCTCATGATATTTTGAGTTCCGCAGCTCACCAGTCCTTGCAGTTGTGTAAGAGTATAGAGCTATTAAACCAGAATCAAGTGAATATTTTTTCTACATGTGCACTATCAAAGACAGAACCTGTACAGGACTTAAAGCAGCAAAGTCAATATTTGTATAAATTTTGTGTTTTCAGAAACAAGTATTTGTAGATAAGTCATGTTTCAGTCTTGACCTCGGATTTTGTCATTTGCAGTACATATAGGAAAAAACCTATATGTGATTTTGAGTTTTATATCCTGTTCCATGTATGAGAATTTATGGATACTCTTCAGATGTGCAAATGAATGGTCTCAGAAAACTTTTTGTGTACAAGTACATTCATACAGTTACAGATGTAAAACTTAACAGTAGGTTGAAATGTCTTTCATTATCTAGAGTTATAACATTATCCTCTGTTTTAAAAAGCCCAATTATGACATGTTTGTGTATAATGTCTATCTGATATTACCACTTGATTCCAATGAGAATGGATAGAGAAATCTACCCTTTTAATATTTATTTCCTTTTTCTTATCTATAGCAATAGAAATTTAACATGGCTAAGTTTTTTCTTTTTTTAGCTGTTGCTAAGAAATCACAATTTTTACTATATTATCATTCTAATGATCTAAATTCATTACAGGTTTTTGGTCAAACTACAATGAAAGCATTGAGAAGGAAATCCATTCTACTCACCGGTTACTTGGAATACCTGATAAAACATTACTACAATGAAGATAAAGCAAATCCAGAGAAGCCCTTTGTAAAAATAATCACGCCATCTCAGATTGAGGAAAGAGGATGTCAACTCACGCTATCTTTTTCCCTTCCAATCAAATCTGTGTTTAAAGAGCTGGAAAAGAGAGGAGTAGCTGTGAGTATATCAAACTTCATCTTCTTATGCATTGTTTTGTGAACCATAACAAATTAATAATTTTGCTTTTATTCAAATATAGTCTCATATGAGGGTAAAAACTCTGGGAATGATATAAATTGCTTACATAGCATCTTCAAGCTTTACTTATGCAAATAATCAAATAAGTGTTACTTTGTAAATTATTTGTTAATGTGTATATTGCCCTGTCTCTATTGATTTATTTCCAGTAGTTCCGCGAGTGGCACCCAGGAGTCACTATTGAAGTTAAAGCTGCTTTATGGGTGTGTTACAGTGGGAGGAATTATGGATCTGGAGCTAATGGTCTGAACAGGAAAGATAGGAAATTAAAAAAAAGAAAAATTCCAAATCACTGGATAAACACAAATATGAGTATGTCAGAGCTGCAATGCACTGCCTGCGCAGGCATCTCCTGTTAAGCGTGCTTGTCCAGGTCCCCTGCTGTGGGTCCAGACATGAGGCCAGAAAGCCAAAGAGTTGGTCTGAGCCACCCTGGGGTGCAGGCAGTCAGGGATGTGGGTTCAGGCAGTGCTCACCATCCTCAACACCACAAATCACATACATATGACTGAAGACGGCAAGAAACTGAACCTCCACCAGTCCCTTTCCTCATCTGCAAATGACAAAACCCTTGCTCTTTGTGAGACATTGAGTTGAAGGAATTAAAAAGCTGGCATTTCCTTAGAGATGTGTTTTAACACTCAAAAAAAGAGGCCACTGAATGGCGGTGCCATGTAATGGCCCAGTTGCCCGTTAGCACTTCTCAAAAAGTATAAAAGCTAAATTTAAGGCTATACATTAATTGATTTAAAAGTGCTGGGAGGTAAGGCTGATAGCCTAATGCCATATAAATGATATGCAGGTTTTATTTCTGCTCGTGACTTGTGTCCCCAAAGAACAACTCACTGAGGCTAAATACGTTGCTGTTTTGGTGCTGCCAGGGAATTCCAGGAACTGCTGCTTTTAAGAGGGCACCGGGCCTTACACTGTTGGCTTGTCTTCACAATGCAGTAATATGCTTCAACTATGAGACAGTATTCAGCAGAATGTTCAAATTCATTGTGGGGGGAGGAAAAATACTGGAAGTCATGTGATATTACTTGCACCTGTTGTACAAGACACTGTCTATTGGCATGTTTCTGTTTTGTGGTGGCTTTTTTGTCACCTGTGTGCCTCTTCAACTATGGGTTGATGCAGATGTTAAGGTAAATTGTGGAGATATATAGCTGGTGTGGAGCCCCTCAATGGCACTGCTAGAGTCGTGCTCATCCTGAGCCTTGCATCCTTTTTTAGGCAAAACACCACTCTTCTTGCTACATTCTTCACAATAATGCTCCTTGTAATAGTTTCTTCGGGGCCCCAAAGTTTTTACATGTGTCTCCTTGTCAGTCCAGCCATTCTGCCTTGAAGACAAAGAATGACGTTTAAAAATGCAGTCTGACAGATAAATCATAGAATCATATAATAGTTTGGGTTGAAAGAGACCTTCAAAGATCATCTGGTCCAACCTCCCTGCAATGAACAGGGACATCTTCAACTATATCAGGAATTTACTAAGTATTCCCTTTTTGTTTTTCAGTGTGACATGCGAGAACCAAATGCTCTTCGTGTTACCCCAGTTCCTCTCTACAATTCTTTCCACGATGTGCACAGATTTATTGAAATCCTGGGATCTGCAATTACATCTTCAAAACAAACAGCAAATAATACTGCATTATGTGGTTCTTATTGATGGCTCAGCTGTATCTTTTAATCTATTTCTGACTAAGATGCATTTATCCCACTGAGCAATTCTTTGCTTCGAGTACACTAAGCTATATCCCATGCAATTTGCAAAAAAATGACTGTGCTTGAATAGTTATTTACAACAGACATAGTTTTATTAAAGCTTATATTTCTACTCTGCTCTGACTTTGACTTCACGAATTAGTATGCTTTGTATATTTTAATGGGGCTTTTCTTAAACATTTTATGTAGTTTTATTACATTAGCTTTGAGAAGCATGGAATAATTGCTATCAACTAGAACAGGAATGAAAAAAATCCCTTCTTTATTATAAAAATTATGCATAATAAAAAGTGGAAAATAGACAAATCACCAACTGTTAAAAGATACGGTCCAATTTACATTTTTAATTTAGCAATTCTATTTAAAGTACATGGTATACTTGAAAAGTAGAAGTTGAACAATTAGTTGCTCCAAAACTGCTAGCTGCTGCATACTGAATTTTTCAAATGGTCCAACATTTTGAAATTCTAGTTTAATTAATGATATAATTGAATATACATTGCAGATACCTTTGGTGTGATACCGTAGGCTAAACCAAAAAATTTGCTCTTTATATTTCTAGGTAGTCAACTTGGAGATGATATACCTGATGAAGCAGAGAATAATTTTACATTCATGTAAGCCAGTGTGAAGGGCTGTATGAGCATTAACCACAGTTTTTAACAAGGCTTATTTTGAAGTAGGCAAAATGAACTCTGAACTGTTTAAGCAGCAGCAAAATATCTCATTGTTAACTTACAGTGTGGCCCAGATTTTTACAGAGATTTGCACTGGGCAGCCCAAAACTATGAGGAAAACCTGTTTGAATTTAACCAACACTTTACCCAGAGTTCTTTTAAGTCATAAATAACATCTTGGCATAATTGACAACTAAGCTTCTATGTCTGTACTTATGTCTGTACTCATGTCTGTACTCTTTTTCAAGAATCAACTAAAATTTTGTCTCTGATTGATGGAATGAAACATTTGCTTAGAAAATTACTTCTGATGGTACTAATTTTTATTCTACTTCAAGTATGAGAAAGGATTTGGAGGAAGAAGTGAGGACTGCTCTATTTTGGCTCAAAGGTATTTTTGGTGGTTAAAATTTTCACACTTTTGAGCATCTGCTGCTGAACAGAGAAACCCAATGGCCTTCACTGTGTCTGCCTCTGCTCTAAAATACCCCAACGGTAGGTAGATTTGAAATTGTTGCTGCAGTAATACCTATTTAATTGGTTACAATGTGTTGGGGAAAGCTGAAAGAACTGTAAATAAAGTATTGGTTGGTATTTGATGGTTGGTATATGATGGGGCTACGGAACTGATGGACAGGGGTAGGGCAGTTGATGTCATCTACCTGGAATTGTGCAAAGCGTTCAACACTGTCCCACGTGACATCCTTGTCTCTAAATTGGAGAGACATCAATTTGATAGGTGGACCACTCAGTGGATAAAG
>JANHGB010018388.1:0-38936 GCA_026283785.1 Coracopsis vasa | reverse complement strand
GGGGGGGGGAGGAGACAGGAGTAGTGGAAATGGCTGGAAGAGATGAAAGTATTGAAATGAAAATATTTTGTGAGTAAAAGCACAGGACAAAACCTAATGAAAAGTGATAAAGAGTCAAGATCTGATTTAATTATGTGGGAGGGCAGGAGGAAAAAGGTCTTGTTCGTCTTAATCCTGTAGTGCACAGCATGACTATTCCAAGAGTTAAATTACTGACTTGGAATTCTCAAGTCTGACTTTCAGATTTCTGCTTATTATTTTCTTCTGTGACTCTGGCAAGTAACTTAACATCTCAAAGCCTTTGTTTCTAGTCCTGTAAGATAGGAATACTAGCACTTCAGTAAACTACAAGGATTTAATGAGACAAAATATTTCTAAGGTCTTGCCATGAGCTAATGCTACAGCTCTATGATTTGCATAAATATCTAGAAAAGAAATAAATGTTGGGAATGCAGTCTGTGGAGTGAGACCTAATTTGAGAGCAGTGGAGTGTAGATTTGTTTGTACAAAATCCTCTTCCATCATAAAAGGATGATGATATGATGTATGGTGAGGCCCAGCTCTCCTCCCCAACTAAAGTATAATTTTCAAAGGACTGTGCAAAGGAAGTTAGTTTTGTGACTCATTAATGCATTAATCACACAACCGAGTGTTGGAATCTGATATTGAGGTACACACAAACTTTCATTGATGTCAGTGGTATATGATCTCAGCACCTCTCACAAACAGAAGAAATCATTGTTGGCAGCTCGGAGTTTATCTACATTTTTATCCCATTATTTTCTTTGCAAGCCACAGTGGCTAAGATAGTAGCTGTCAAGAATGTCAGTCAACATGTTAGTGGGTGCAAGAAAAGAGTCTGATGGCTCTGTGTGACTAAGAAGAAACAAGTGGTGGTGGTCCTCATGGCAGACCCTGGAGGCTCTGTCCATGGTACTGGGCTCCAGCCGGCACTGCCCACCCCTCCTGTGTTGCTCCCTGTGACAGGCACCCCTTACTAAACCGTTTTCTGGGAATGTTAGGGGACTGTAGCACAACTGAGCCCAAAGGCTTCTTCTTCCAAGGCTAAGAACAATCATCCAAACTCCCGGTGACCCTAGATGTGCTACCCTGCTGCCACTACCATCACGTGCTGCTGTAGAAATCTTTTCTCTGGGAAGAGAGAGCTGTATTTTGCTCTCAACTAATAGTCATATTTGTTACCACCACTTTTCTCCCAGTCTTTCTGGATGGGGAAGGCTCGGGAACCTGAAGTGGGATTGCCAGGGAGTAACAAAATGCAGCCACAGGCTAAATGGAGTAATTAGTAGGAAGGTTTCTGTTCTCATTGCTGTGATGTGGCTAGAGAATGTTTGACAGCTAGTGTAACATCCTTAAAGTTTTGGAGGATCACCTTCCTCGAAAGTAAAAGAGTTTGTGATAAGTCAGTAATGTAAATCTTCCCACATAAATGTCGGAAAGCCTTAATCTCACTTTATATCACTCTCTAATTCATGACAAGCAATCCTTTGTAGAGTAAAACTATTTGCAAAAATACTAAAGTTCCTCATTTCACGTATTTTTATTTTGATTATTTAATCTTACACCTGGCAAAACATCACAAAACGGTGTCTGTGCATATTTGCCCTGATTCTGTTTTATTTTGCCATATTTCTTTCCTAGTGAGCATTTCAGAAATGTTCAGGTGAAGACTATCATGGTTATAAGTACTTATGCATCATTTGGAATCTATCCTCCTGCTTGAAAAGTTTGTCATTTGGTTGAAAACAGGAAGCATATGACTTAGATGACCAGACACACAGTATAAATAACAAATGGCAAAAAAATGAATCTTTCATGTATTGCCAAAGGGATGTATACCATTCATCCAGGCTGTTCAGAACATGCCATTAAACAATGACATCACTTGAAAACATTTAGTCTTGGGTACCAAATTTAAAAGGGTAAATTTTTGCATTCTGAATCAGTTGTTCAGTCAACTCTTCCAATCCAGCTTCAGTGATAGGGAATAGCTGTAAGCATATTTCAGAATAATTTGAAAATTACATATATGGCTTTTCTGTACATAGTGATGCTTTACATAGTGTTGCTGATATCTCAGGACCTTACAAGCTGCTTCTAACCCTGTTCTGCGTATTGTATTTGAAACTGGAAGGAATTGTATTGCTTATATACAGAATTCCCTTACTTCTTGTCATTATGAATTCCAGAATTCACATCTGAAATTTGTCAGTGATTCATGAATCAAAATTGCCATTGAAGAACTTCGGGCCACATTAGTTTATGGTCAGATATTCCACATTTAGGGGAAGAGATAGTTCTCTTTTTAAGTGTTAAGAAGCTTGGGATACTAGAAGTTGCACTGTGGAAAAGCTTGTAAGCAAAGACAGAAGAATCAGTATCCGCTGTAGCTCCTCTTATGGAGAGTGCTGTGATAGAAATCACAGGCTTATTGATGATTCGATATAGACAGTTTTATTGACATGAACTTGGGATGTTCTTAATCTTCCTTTCCAAGTGGTGCTGCTCAGCCCAAATAAAAGGATGTGGGGAGAAGGTTTTGTGTTCTTTAATGATACATATGTTACAGAAAAAACATTTCAGGTAAGCTTTAGGCATAGTGGGTGTCTTTTCTGTAAATATAGGGGTAATTGAGCCCTTCATCTTCAGCCAGATACTTCAGATATCTCAGAAGACAGCACAAAGCTCAGGAAGCATTTAATGAATGTAAAATGCTTGCAAGTTACGTATGTGAGTATATGTATATATGTATAAGTATACGCAAACATGCCTGTAAATATATATACATGTAAAAATAAAATTAAATAGTTGTTTAAACATATGCACGCATCAATGAATATGTATAACTTTGCTGAAGATTGGTGTGCATGTATCTCTGCAGACATATATATTTATACATGAACTATATGAAAGGTATTCATATAGTCACCAATTTCAGTCTGGTAACAGGGTCAAAAATAAGCATGACATTTCTGATTAAGAAACCTGCTCTGTTTTCCAGAGCACTGATGCTGCCCTTCTTCTAACACAAAATAGAAATTGCATGTGAATGTAAAGACAGTATTTTCAATAGGCTGGACCTCAGGCTTCTGTGGTTCTACGGAGAAACATTATATCTGAAATAAAGAGGAAAAATCTGTTTCCTTGTCTGGGAAGAAGCAGTTGTTGGAAGGTGCACAGGTTGAAGAACCGTGAATCTAATTCTTGTGAGGAAACATTTGCCAGGAGGAGATGCTAATGTAGGACACTTAAAATTACTCCTGTGAAAAATTAATTTACAATACACATGTATGATTCATTGCATGCCTATCGCTTCTACATACATGACATACGGTGCTTTCTGAAACATGTATTATTAAGAGATGAAATTGTCTGACTGAGAAAGGTTGCGGCTTTATAGCTTTCATTTTAGCAGTTTTGAGCATTGAAAAACCCTGAAAGATGCAGATCATCTGTCTGCATCCCTCAGGATGCTATCCTTTGCAAACAACGTGTTTCTGAAGGAAATAATAACACGTGGATACCGTAATTTTAAGGTATTCAAGGACACTTGTCGTCCATCTTTTGGGCCTCATATTATCTTGGGGCAGGTGGATTCTTGCTGTGATTATGACATAACAAATGTTCTTGCAGATGTATTTTATCAAAGCCTGCTCTAACCTGCTCTGCTCCCTGTTGCCCTTGGAGATCACCTTCACAGGAAGGAGGAGTTTAGGGAGCTACAGTATTTGTGGCTTTGTGATGAGTGTGAAAAGCTCCTTTCTGGGTGTTTGGAGGATAGATTTGGTGTATCGCTGGGTCATCTCTGTACTGTTATAAATAGGCTGCTGTAAACAAGAGGACAAATTACTCTGACTTGTTCCAGACAGACATACAGTACGTGCAGCTTAGCAGGAAGCTTTCTGAGTCACTGTATGCAAAATAAGCTTCCCGTGAGACTTTGCAATGAAAAGAAGAAAGCAACTTGTTGTTATTTCAGTAATCATGAGCCACTGAGCTAAGTAAACTAAGGCTGCTCATAGAGCCACCCATACCCTGGGAGAGGGACTGTACATGGCTCCTGCTTTCTCACAGATCGTGAAAAGGCACTGGGATTCCCAAGAGTTGCCGGGCCATCTTGTTATAGTCAACTTTTGTGTTTGGTTTGACTGTTAAAAGACGAGTCTATTCTGTGCAGTCAAAGGCAAACTTAACCTTTGAGTGTCGGACTCACAGTCCAGACCAGCTGATGCTGTGTGTTCTCTCTGGATTGCCTAGCTGCCAAAGCCAACTTGATGCTTAAATAGCCATAGAAAACAATGCATGATACCTTGCCTCTGAGTAAGGAGCAGTCAGAAGAGTCTGAACAGACCAGTCAGCACCAGTAAAGGGCTTCAGTCTGACTGTGTAGATAAAGATTTTCCATAAATCCAAGATACAGCCATCCAAGATAGATGTGCCCATGGAGGGGATTTGGTACATGAAATTGCAGGAATCATTTGAGAAAATGTTTGCACAGATAAATATAATGAATTTCCTTTTCTCTCCTTTTTCTTTGTTGTCGTCCCATCCATACAAAGCCACAGTTTATCTTTCTGTCCTCAGGAACAAGAAAGCTGCCAGGCACAAATCAAAGAGCCCACACTAGCACAGAGTGGAGCAAAACATTCTCCATCATCCATACAGATCGGACCAGCCTCTATTTAAGTTTTGTCTCTGTGCAGGCACAAATGCAATTAGGAAACCTGTGATTTCTCCTGAGCCTTGCCAGTCTGACAGCTTGGGAGAAATAAGTGGGGAGAATGCAGGGAGACACCGGGCTAACTGTGATCAGCATCCGCACTCAAAATGTGTGTTCAATCAAGGAGGGCGTACCAGGCACCAAGGTCTCACTTCACTCTCCAAACCGCAGCATCTCAGCACTTGCAGGCACCGTGCTCATTGTCAATCAGTCTGTGACAGCCAGCACTGCCTCCGCATGCACTTCATTCCCCCTCCTGCCTTTTCTGGAGTGGTAGGAACTGAAAATGACGGGAAATCAGAGTTAACGGGAGGTGAGGGTGTGAGATGGGGAGAGTTTATCATAATAAATGCAAGGTAAAGGTGAACACACAAATTACAGCCCAGGTACTGTGGTGTCATGGGACATTGACAGTGCCAAGCGAAGTAAATAGGAACAGCAAGAAAAATGTGTATATTAGAGAGTATTACAAAACACATACCTGAAAGTGGAAAACAAGTGGCAGGCTAAGAGAATAACTAGAAGCGAGTAAAGAGGCCAAAAAAAGGCAGATAAAGGAACAGGCAGAAAGAAAAGTGTGGAACAGGGAGGAATGCAGTGGAATGAGTAGGTATAATTTACACTGCATCCTTTCATGAGACTTTACCCAGAAGAGGTGGATAGAATCTTTGAAACCTTCAAAAGAGATTAACCACACAATTTACATTGAAATAAAAATGAGAGTTGTAACACACTGAGCTGGTCTTAAAAATTCTTCTCTGTATTCATAGCAGCATACAGTAGTGTTAGCATGAGCTGCATGACTTAGAGCCCTACAAATCAAAGTTAGCATGGGCCCCAAACACTTCATTAAACACTAATGCGTGTACTACACGATGTCAGCATGTACCAAGAGGTTGGCATTTTTTCTCAAAAGCATATATGTGTCTATGTATGTGTTCCCTACATGCTATAGATAACTTTACATAGATGAAGTTGCCTCAACTTGCCCACTCTTAAGATTTTGCATCAGGTGCCGATTACTTCGCAGTGTTCACACTGTGGAAACTCTGTTCTGAACACATACCTGCTGCATTCCTGTCTTGAATTTCACCACAGATTTGCTTTCAGAGTTTTATCTATGCCATTCATGGAGACATAAAGCAAAAGTATGAATGCATTCCCTGGAGAAATGGTGACATAAAAGTCTTTTTGGGGGCTAAGCCGGGGGCTAAGCCAGGGGCTGAATGTAAGTAGCCAGGCCCATAACTTCCACAAGTGAAATTCTCATAAAAGAAGTGGCAAATGGAGGCAACTCAGCTCCCACTGCACAGAAAGGTTCATTAGAGCTGAGAAATAGAGTCTGATCAGACACTTCTCTAGAGCCCTCTAACCTGTCAACAGGAATAGGAAAATTTGAAGGTGACAGCAGTTTTGTTTAGTATATTGCATATAGCAAGTACCATAACCATGTAACAATACTGAATTTCTACTGCTTTGCCTCTTGCGTATGAATCCCATGCCAAGTGGACCATTTGAGGCTTTAGGTAGTGAGATATTTCCCTTCCGTTTTACACAGATACCAAATATTGCATATGATAGTAAGCAATGAAAGATGTGGGGATTTTAATGTTCTAAAGACTGCAGCAGACCCCCAGGCTGAAGCCTTTTCCTCCAGATTTCAAAGGACAATGAGATGCAATGACAATTGCACTCCTCTGAAATAGAAAGTTTATTGTGTACAGCCAGGGCAGATGCTCACTTAGCTGTAACTGAGCTGCTAAAACAAAAGCTGTGTTTACCTGCTGCTGCCCAGCAGATTTGAAGTCTTAACAGATCTTTTAGCTGCAATGTGAGAGGAGCCATGTGCATGCTTTAGGTTTAATGGCACATCTTATGATGGGTCCCGAAATACTGCTCTGGGAGGTGAAGAGAAGGTGAAAATACACTCCACTCAGTCAAAACCCATCTCTGGGCCATGAAATACTCTTTGGATGGGAAAAGGTGCATCTGAAGAGTTTCAAAAGGAGAATTACAACAAGGGTCAATAAAGAACCATGGACAAAATCTGCCAGATTTAACAGAACATTAATTCAACATAGTAGGCTTTTCAACCAAGCTTTTCTTTAACTGATTTTGAGGTAATGTTAGTAAAGAATGTAAATGGGAGTCCAGCTGATGAGTCCAGGCATCTGTGGCATGCTTAATTTTTGTAACTGTAAATAGTAAAAGAACTATTCAGTAAAAGCTAACCTGTTACATTCTGCTTTAAAATAGCCCTTTTTAGAACCAGTTGCTTTTCTAATATACAGCACATGGGTTTCCATTAGCCTCACCAGGATGACTTCATGCATATCCTGAGGCAAGTTTTGGCCCCAGATGTTCTATAGCTAAGTTCTAGTGGCTCACACGGCAAGCTTGTGTTTAGGATAACTTGCTTAAAGATGCTAAAAATGCTAAGCATTCAGTGGCCATGACTGGGGCCTTAATGCACCATTAATCCCTCTGCTCTGGGAGTCAGGTTTTCCTGCTTTAACATCTGTTGCACCAGCAGTAGGTGCACCTATGCCAACAGTATACAGGTCAGACACACAGGGGAGGGTGTGCAGATCTCTACTAAAAGCACCACAGTTTGCATTGTTTGGAGCCATGCTCATTGCTTCTGACTGAAAAAGCATCTTATGTATCATAGCCAGGCAGGCATGATAATGGCTGGAGAGTTTCTTGAAAAGTCCTAGCCTCTCGTTTGGATCCACCAGCATCTCTTATTTTAGCAGGAGCTGAATCAGACATAAATTAGAGATTAGGTATTCTAGTACCTAATACTTTATGAGCCAGAAAAAAATCCTAGTGCACCACTGGATGTTGAGATACCTGTATTTGGAAATTAAGACTTACTTGCATCTGAGTAGCTTTTGTTGCTGTGGTCTCAGAAATCTTAGAAGACTTGTCAGAGATGTAGATGCTTTCTGAATATAGAAGCATGATGTTGTTTACGTTAGTATTTGTTGGGGAACTGTAACAAGATCTCGTTGTGGATCCTGCTATGGTTATCTCTGTGGGGGATGGTTTAAAAACTTCGGCTTATATACATAGCAAGCTCATATAGATAGTGCTTTTTTCTGCCATGGAATTTAATATATTAGCATTCTCTAGGTGACACCAACTTCCAAGTCATTCTCAGGCACAATCTATGAGATGCTTTTTGACCTTTGAGAAGCTTTATAGGGTTTGTTTGGGTTTTTTACCAGCTGAATTAGCCTGATACACTTAGCCATTGATTCTCTTGCATGCCTTGTCTCACTGGTTACCACATTCGTGTACCCTTCCTCAGAGGAAGTCAAAGGTTGTTATACTGGGGGGGAGAGCCCTGTTACTCCAGGCTTTGGGGAAAAGGAAGAATGGGAGAGTGAGCTGAGCACGAGGCTATGTAAACTGAGGAAAGGAGGGCCAAGCTTGTTCCTGTGAGATGAGAAACATTTTTAATGTTGGAATGAGGCAAAGTCAGACTGTTCTTTTTATGTGATTTTAAAGACCAATTTACATACACCCGTCAAACTTTTAGGTAAGCTTCTTTTATAAATATTAGCAACTGTTTAAAATCCCTTTATGCTTAAAGAGAGTTGTAATAAGTATTGTCAAAGTGGTAAAAATCACACCATTTTAGGCAGTTTGAGTCACTAGTGACTGCAATGTTGTGCTTGGTGTTTAGAAGAGCTATCAGCTGTCACTCCTATCAGCAGTACCCATAGGGCTAGGAGTGCTGGTTTGGACAGGCTGAAGGTAATTAAAGAATCCTATCTATAAGGACTTACAGTATAACTTTAAAATTGGCTCGCACTTGGGGGAGTGAGCAGCATTGTATTTCCTCCTCATGTTTAAGTGTTATCCTAGCCAGAATGGCTGTCAGAAGTGTTTTGTCCGTCAGCTGCTTGGAAGGTCCTCTGTGACGTACATGAGGTTTTAGGGATACGGGGCCTGTATAAGCTGAGGTAAGCAATGAAATATTACACGATCTAGTAAGTGTAGAGGTCAAGTTATCAGTGTGCATCAGCTGGAAAATAAATACACAGCCTCAAGCCACCTTTATCACAGGACTCCACAGCACCAGGAAGACACACAGTGGGCTTGTCTTCTGTCAGGCTCAGCAGGGATTACTTTCTGTGCTTTTAAAAGAAGCTATATTTGGCTCTGCAGGTGGACAGGTACATACCATTAGTTAGCAGGGAGCTGAAGAAAACTAATAAGGGGCACAGGCTGTGGTTTGTCAATACATGGGCTTCGGGGACCAAACCAATTGAGCAAATTTCCCTCTTTGGCTACTCAGATTTGCCAACACATTGCACAACTTCTCTACTTGTGCCAGCACAGCTGTTTGTAGAGTTGGGCTATGAGAGGAGACAACCAATGTTTCTTTAAATCACAGATTTTTACGGGAATTGGGGAGTAATTTTTTTGCCATGGCCTGGTGAGTAATGAGAATACCTTATCTGATACTGCTTCTGAAATCACAGTTTCATTGGACCTTCAGCCTCAGGGCATGATTTGCACAGTAATCAGTACTGCAGATATGTTTACCATTTTGTGCAGGAAGCACCATTGCTGGTACAAACAGCTCCACTTCTCCAAACATGTATTTTAATGCTGAATTTGAAGTTGTGCTTCTGCAGGTGGAGCAAAGGGAGAGTCTTTTGGATGTCATACTTAACCAGTGAGGAAGGTTAGCAGAAGTGTGAGGCATCCCTGCCCATGGCAGGGGGATTAGAAGTAGATAATCTTAAAATCCTTTCCAAACCTAACCATACGATTCTATGAAGAATAACTCAGAAGTAAAGGTAAACTTTACATAATATCACCGGAAACTTCCTGAGATGTTTTCCTTTCACATTACGGAAAGATCCTACAGTCAGCAGACTCGTAAGACCTCAGGCTGACTTAGCAGTGTGACGAAGGTGCTGCATTGTCAAGGCTACATGGCAGCACCAAATCTGAATTATCTCCTCCTATGTAAGACCACAGGGGAATTAAATGTTAAGTGTTTCTCATCCAAAGAAGGCTGTTTTTTTTATCCCTTGGTTCCAAAAAAATACAAAGAACAGATGCCACTCAAATGAGTATACCACTAACCTAATTTTTCTCTTTGATAACATCTTGTAAAGACAGTTTGTGCTTTTTGCTGAAGACTATCCAGTGCAGGCTGAAATCAGTTAGGATCTAGTTTGCTTTATGTAATAACTTTTACGTCTCAGGTTTAGCTGGAGGTTTTCTTGTCTGTACTCCTCGTTGCTGGGGGGGCATGGATGGAAAGTGACAGTAGTGTTTTATCTCATCATGTCCAGACCCTGAGTTCCCTCCACTGCCACCCACTGTGTGTGACTCTGATACTTTTTTGCCTGTGTGTGCAGCTTTTTACAGTGTTTTAATACTCAAGTGAGGGAAGTGTTATTTTTTCTTTTACAGGCTTATTTCCATGGTTCAATGGTATGGAGCAGTGCAAGGTTCACTTTGTCTGCCACTGACTTTCTTAGGATGCTTTATACAGACAGACTAGTTCCTTTTTTGCACACTCAGGTTTCCAGATTTGTGATGCAAGCATTTAAAATTTCCATAGACTACCTGGAAACTCATGGTTCAAGAGTATGTATCCTTATAGTCATTTCCTTGATAATGATATGGAAATTGATAATGATCTCCTTGATAAGAGAGTCATTCTTTTTTTATTCAGTGGGTTATCCACTCTGCTGTGTGGCTGTTCCTCATAGTATCATCTGATGCTAAAAGAGCCATTTCTTCAACTTGCTCCTTATTCATTTACTCCTTTCTTGATATACAACTCTATCTAATTCACAGGATTATCCAATGAATATGAATTTAGTCGTCTTCTGGTTAATCATCGTCTAACCTGCCAAAGAGTGTTTCATGGGTTTCCATATTTTTACGGATGCTTTTTAGGCCAGAAAAACACAGTGTACCTTGGAGTCATCAAACTGGAAAAACAATCAAGACCTGCTCAGCCCATGTCCCCAGGGCCAGTGAAGGATGGTGTGTGCATCACATGTCTAGTATTTTGTCTAGGGCAGTTTTATATACACCGTCTATTCCGTAAGGAGACTGCTCTTCAGACTTGCACTATTTGCTCTCTGGAATTTCAGCTTTATGTTACTGTTCTTGATTTCATCCATGCACCTTTTTTTATTAGCTACCCTCTCTTCTTTCCCTTTTTTTTTTTTTTGGCATTTGCATCTTTCAGTTACAAGCAGCTTGTTTTCGTGCCTTTCCCTTCGTCTGCTAGTCACTGGCATGTCACTGGGCTATGCGGATGCAGCTTTTCATTTCTTTTCCTAATAGCTCAGTCTTTCCACCACCCTGATAGTTTATGTGGCTCTTCTCTGAACTCTCTCCAATCATTCTGATGAGGAGATGCCCAGAAACAAATGTCACATTCCAGGTGATTTCACCTCAGAGCAGAAACAGAGAGACTATTGCTGTATCTCGCTGTTATGTGATGTGATTACTTAGCTTTTAATGGTGCTGATTCATCTTGACTTTTCTCTGTGTGTGTGTGTGTGTGTTCAGTCTAGACTGTGGCTATCATCTGTGGCTCTTAAAAGAACCTCTTTAGCAACCTTCAGGCCTGTTCCATTGATCTGGATTTATTAATTTTTCTTTCAGGCTTCTTCAGCCCCTTGCTTCCTCTTTTTCCTGAAGTGTAATTGTCATAGAACTCAGTAGAATCCTCTCATGGTACGTGTGTTTTGGATACTGCAGTTAATAGTTCAGCTCCATCTGCTTTCTGAGCCAAACCTGTGGGCTGAGATTTTTGGGCTACTTGCTCCAATGTGTAGCAAATATTGGCATTAATATTTAGCTATCTAAGTCCATCCAAGGCTTCTTTGAAAATGTCAGTGTAAGTGAATTATCCTGTCCTATGATGAATCTTCATGAGAATAGGTGTTAAAGTAACAAGTACCTGCAGCAAAATGTTTAGTCAGGGCACTTCTCCCCAGTCTTTGACTTGAACCCAGATGCTTCTCTTTTTGATGTATATCCATACAACAGTATAAAAAGAAACAAAAAGAAATGCCATGCTGAGATACCTTGGATTTTTTTAAGGTGTTTGTGTTCTAGTACAAGTTTTGCTCTAGCACTTACTGTCAACAGAACTGACGCCAGGTCAAAGTAAACAAATAATTTGGGCAGCTTCTTAAAATGCATGCAACATAAAATACATAAAAGGGAAGACTTCATTTCTCTCCACAGTGCTCACCACCAGGTAAACCGATTTTGTTTATTGGGCAATTAGATATTTTGATCACTGGTACACTTACTATCATTATTTTTCTCATTCTCATGTTATCATGTTGTTTGTTCCTTAAATATTTACTCCTGGCATGCATATATACAGGCATAAAAAAAAAAAGCCTATATATTTCTATATGCCCAGTGTGCTTTGGGTTCATGCTTAGTTCTTAGTGTGGAGCCCCCTGGGTAGCTGTACTACTGTGACCTTTGTGCTAACTGCAATGTCATGACCTCTGTGCTAATTGCAGCTTGGTATTGAAAAGATAGAATTTTTGTCTTTGTGAAGCCTGAAGGATAAGATAAGAAAAAGATAGATGCCTTTCCATTGTCTGTTAACTTTGATAGTGTAAGATAAGAAAAATAGGCAGAATACAGTGGAAGGCACCATATGCTGTAAACAAGTAGCTATAAATATATTTGTGTTGAAATGTATGTTGAGTTCTGTCTGTCCTATAGATGAACATGCTTGTGGTAGTCCTTTTGAATTGGCAATATATCACTGCTTGGGGTTTTTGACAGATTATATTTTTAATCAGTAAAATAACCTAAGTTTGGGCAGTTTCATCTCTTGTGTTCTTTCTTTAGGATTAAGTCTTACTACAGACAAGAGTTATGACTATGATGGATGCTACCAAAACAGCATCAATGAGCAGATTTGATTCTGCAGATCTGACTCGTGGGACCTTGGTATCTTACGTTTGTCACTCATGTCTAAATAAAATAGTTTGGGAAAGTTCTATCAGATCAGAATAATTTTGGTTTGTTTTCATAATTCTCCTAATTTTAGTGTTCTTACTTCGTATGTCTTTTTCTTTCTTTCTAACCTAGTTTATGGATTTAATCTATCAAGGGCTATTCCACTAGATCTACTATTACAATACTCAAAAGTTTTAGAAAGCCAGGCCCAATTTAAACACAACCAAAGCAGGTAGTTGTCATAGACTGGTAGAAGAGAGAGACCAAATGGTTGGTCCTCAAAGTCCTATAGCAACAGTTACGTTTTCTTGCCTGAACTGCTGCTGGCAAGAGTCTGGGCAAATTGACAGCTATCCAAGTAGTCATAATTTCTCCTCACCTCTCTTCCCATGAGTCCAGCAGGAGGGTGCTGTCTCCCTGGGAATAGGCACATGCATACAGTGGCAAGGTTGCTGCCCAGCAGGGAGTGAGGCTGTGCAAGCATGCAGCAAATCCAGGGCTCCCCAGTACCACCTACTCACTGATTCTTAAACTATTTGCAGGGGCAGCTTCTTTGCCCATGTGGCTGGGAAGCTTTAAGCTTCCTTTGGAAATAAAATCCTAAAAAGGAAGTTATTTGTTCTTTTCCTATGATTTCCAGGAGAGTTGTGGAATCTCTTTTTCAAGTTTCCCCCAAATCTTTAAATTTCTTCTCGTCTTTCCTTCCATGTAACAGTTTCTACATAAAAACCTTAAAGTGTTTTCTCGACACCCGTAAATTAAGCTTTTCAAGATGCCTGTGAAGTTGATCTGTTATTATCTTGATTGGCCTTACAGAGAAGCTGTAGCACAGAGCACTGAAATATCTTTCTCAAAGCCAAGCATGGGTTCCCCAGAACAGGTGTAAGTAGGACCCAGATTTCCTGATTGCAAGTGCTCTTCTTTAAAATAAATAAAACTCCCTTTTGACTTCTGAGGATCCTCTTTGATGGTGACGATGCCAGTGTAGCAAGCCTTGTTTCATATTTGTAGAATTTTTCTTTTCTTTTTTGATCTCACATCCTTTAAGCCTTATTATTTTTATTGATGGCATCTCTAATTTATTTCTATTTTTATTTTGGCAGCCACGGGTCTTCCATCAGCTTGGTGGAACTGTCGCTTACTGAACTTCTTCATAGTATTAAAATTGATGAGATTGGGTTGAGGCTCCTTTTACTCTTTTTTTAAAAACTTTTTTTTTCCCTTCTCTTTTAATAAAGGCAAATCAATCTGAGATGTTCCACATTTACACCTGTACCTTCTTTCACGTGATTAATTCTGATTGATGGCTCTGTTTCTTACTACTTCTTTCCTATTATCACGCGTATCCATTTGTAGTAAAATACCCATCTATCTTCACTGTTGTATTTTCATACTTCAGTCAAAAAGCTCATTGGCTCTCAGGCACCAGTTGCAAACCCTTTTCTTTTCTATCCTTTCCAGGAGATTTGTGTGTCAGCTTAGTCCTATGGCAGATGAAAACCTTTGCCTTTCTTCTCCTTACTCATGCCATGAAGTCATAGCTGTGATATCACAGTGGGCTGTTATGGGAAATCTTGCGATATGTGAAGGAGAGGATTATAACTAGGTTAACAAAACTGTGGCAGGACTGAAATGATAAGGGTGTTTGTCATCCCATAAAGCATCTCAGTAATTAGAAATTTAAGCACAGACGTTTCCTGTTTTTTTCAGGGAGAGCTGGAATTTTATCTGCTTTTCTCTCTTATGCTTCATCAAGGAAGTTTACGTTTATAAAGCAAGAAGAATTGAAGCTGCACTTTGTTTTTCACACAGTGAGAGGGAAGGGGAAAAATGTGCAGGCAGGCTAGGTCTATAACATTGATTTGTAACCAACAAAGGAAACGTCTACTTATGAGACACAAATCAATGTAACCAGACTGTGAAAGTGCAAACAGAGATGTGAGAAAATTATTTGATCGTTAGTCTTCCTTTGGAAAAGACAGAGGGCCAAATTCTGATCTCATTTATGAGGATGTAACTTCCACGAAAACCAGAGGAGTCTTGCCACTGTAATTATAAACAACATTTCATATGGAGTCCTTCTGATGGCTGAAGGTGTAAAGCATTAGAGTCAGGAAGGGGGCCAGGCGGCAGAGGGAGGCAGAGGAAGGATGCTGTAGCAAAGACGATATGAACCAGGTTTTGTTATTAATGAATTGTAGGTACACAAAACATATTGATGTTCTTTCACATGCAGAGGTGACCTGTATGAACTGTGCCCTGGCTTAATTCAGCTGAAATCTTGAAACAAGTTTCATTAACCTGAGACTTTGTTGCCACAGGCTGAGATGGACTGGTCTCCTGAGACTAATCTAGTCCTGCTGATTCTAGACTACTGGGTCCATTATCTAGGAAAACCTCATATTAACAACAAAACCACTGTGTTTTGAAGGTAGGAAGAAAATCTGGTTGTCTAAGTGGGAAGTAATAGGTGCAGATTTGGAAGTTAACTCCTTTATTCTTACACCTCTAGTCTTTACAAGGACAGTCTGTTTCTCAGGTGGGTGGGTGTTTGTTTTCCCTAGAGCTGTTTGCAACCCCAGATTTACCCTGTAGACTGGTAAAATTGGTTGCTTCCGTGCCTCCATGGGGCAGTTTCTGAAGCTGTGGTTTGATGGCACAGTGAATCTGGGTCATAAGACCCTATCAAACCCACTGTAGCTCTATAACACAAAGTATTGATCTAGGATGAATTCACATACTGGTTTGAATGTTTTCAGAACAAATGGATAACTTTATATGGCAGGCTTTATGCCAGGTCAGATATCACCTGTCTGCGCCACTCTGACTGCAGGCTAGATTATATATCATCTGTTCTCTTGCAGCGACACAAACTCTTGCTAATTTGATAGTAATGTGATCGTGTGCTCATGCCCAAACCAGGTCAGATCTATACTGCAGAGTGATCCCGTGGTAACAGTTGTGGACTGGTAGCCTGAGTGTGTTCAATAGTGGGGAAACTCATCTCAACTTCAGCGTAAAATCCACCAAAGTAGAGGCAAACTACCTTCCTTTAGCTATACACCCTGCTTCAGTCCCCTTTCATCTTCAGCAGTTCCCTGCATTTGCCATGGGTACTGGGCTTTCCCATATGTCTTCATTCAAGTCCATTAGTGCAGTCACTGGAAACAAAAGGAGGCCAGCGCATATATACGTACAGTTTTAAAGGCTTGGGACCCGTTTGGAGAGGTAGATATTTTTATTCTGGTGAAACTGTTCTAATTCCTGTGGATATTGTTTTATTTATGCCACAATATGCGATTAAATCAGGCCATGGCTTCCCAACAGGCAAACAAAGCGAGTCTAAACAAATGTTATTTTAAAAAGCTTTTGGGACAAGAATAATTTTGAATCTAAAATGCATTAAAGTGACATTAAGTAACAACAAAAATTTTACATTCGTTACAAGTTAAACTCCCCTTGATGGAAGGAGATGCAACAAGTTCTGTAATTTTACTTTGTAAACCAACAAAAAATCCTCTTTTTGATTTTTCTATCTTCTGAACTGCACTTAGCCTGTTGAGATGGAGGCAAAACTCTCCCTGACACTTGCCCCAACTCTCACATGTAGTGAATATTTCCCCTTGGGTGCTCTTTGTGTCGTGATATCTTAAAATAAGTGTCTCCATGTCAGGCATTGCTCTTATATAATACATGTTGTCATCTGGAGTGAGGCACAGTTGTGCATATTTAGGTGGTTTGCTTTGTAATGCGTCATTACAAGTGACCGAAAACATGGTACAGGAAGTTGTTTGTGTGCTTTTTTTCATTGCTTATGCAACTCCCAAGCAGAAAATGTTCTTGAGAGCAGATGGTGCAGAAAAGTCAATTGCAAGCTCCATTTTCCAGATGCATAGATGTTTCATGTCTACTTGAAGCCAGTTCAGATGGCTTTGTAAACTTGAGTCCAACTTCTGTTTAACTCTTTACTGGGCCACCAGTGAAAATGTTTCCTCCAGGAGTTTCAATCCTAATAAAAATATGCACAGGATCTGTTGTGTCCTCGGATGCTTAGCTGGAATCTGGGACATAGCACTATGATCAGCAACTAAAATATTAATACTGTTTTTCTAGCAGGAATGTTGAAGGTTCAGCAAATGGTGCATGGTCTGTGGTTTCCGCTCGTTCCTCACGTTCAACTTTCTGAATAGGACGTTGTAACACAGAGCGGCCGATATCTGAATTTCTTACTGCTTGACAAGGGGATTACTAGATAGCGAAGGCAAATTAATTTGACTTCCTACAGAAAAGGTAAGAACTTCTTACCCTAGGGCAGTAACAGTCTCAGCTCATGACTGCATGATACTGATAAACTACAGTTTACAACTCAGCAGGTTTGTTGTTTGATTTGGTTTTTTTTCACTTGCTTGAGTCTTTGGACTTTTCACAGTAGGCTTATTGCTGCTGAACTATAGGCTCTTATTTGATAACAAATAAAAGCAGCAGTCCATTTTTTATCCTGTAGCACCCACAGGAATCTGTCTGAGTATTATGGACTAACTTAGTGGGAGGGCATCATGAAAGCTGGTCTGCAATTGTTGGCTAGACCAGTCACTTTGTGAGTTCAAACACAATTTAGGTTTAGTTTGGTTCTGACTTTACTGTGGATCCGGGGACTCATAATAAGTAAGACTCTTGATCCCATAATAACAATATCAAATTGTCAGTTACTGCCTGTAGATCCTGAGAAACAGGCAAGTAATGATTCCTCCAAAGATCCTTCCTGGTTATACTGTATGAGTAGGCATAGAACCAGAGTCTGACATCTGATCCACTAAGCTTTACTGTTCACAAGTACTTCCAACAGACTTTCAAGAAAGATTAGCTGAGTTGAGAAAGATAATAGATACAGAAATAAAAACTGAAGGGGAACATTTTTTATCATGTCATCAGCTAAGTTTTTAACTGTTTATTACATTCCCACAATGTGAAGAGATGAACCTAAACTGAATTCTCAAAGCTGAACAAATACAGAAGTCAGTTTGACTTTCCAAATCACTGGTTCCAATCCATCTCTTAAACCAGAGAATATAGAAGTTTGGAATGGCTGTAGTCTAGCTGTTATGTTGGTAATAGTATATAATCCAAGTTTAGATGCCCAGGTATGCTGACTGATGTTAAGAGAGGTCGGAAGGAACTGTTTCTTTGGAAAACCTTGTGAAACAGCCTAGAACTACTCTGCAAACAGGTTCACCAGGGAAGTGGTCACAGCACAAAGCCTGTCAGAGTTCACAAGCATCTGGACAATGCTCTTAGTCATATGATTTTGTTTTAGGTAGTCATGCAAGGAGCAGGAAGTTGGACTCGATGATCCTTATGGGTCCCTTCCAAGTTGGGATATTCTGTGATTCTCTGATTCTCTCCCTTTGAAGAGCCTTGTATTTGTTATTAACCAAATCCGGATACTAAAGCTGATGGACCTGATAGCATGTTTCTCTGCAGCACAATTCCGTCTCATTTGGCAAAAGGACAGGCAGTTTGATGTCTCTCAGAATGGCAGCAACATTATCAGCAAGAATTTCTTCCTTGACCTCCTATTGAATGAAAGTTGAATTTCCAACACCATAGTAATCTTCAGAAACTCCTTTCTGTTGACCACTCATGGCTTACAACATGACTAGTATTTTCAATTTATAAAGAAGGTTCACTTGAAGACCTCATTATTGATTTGCAGCTTTATCTGTTAGCCTTACAGTAATGAGGGAGTTGAATGTTGGCCTTTACTTTTCCAAGGGGGAAAGTGAGGGGTGGAAAAAATAAGGGTTTGTCAGAACTATGAGAAGTTTATCAAAATGTGGGCCTTCTTTAAGAGGTAAAAGGAGAGTTCATATCTAGAAAGAGACAAGCTTTCAGCTCAGGGTCCAGCCATGGCCCTTGGAATTCAATGCTCTGTCAAAACCAGATGGTGCTGTTGGGTTTTCTTTTTGCTTCCTCTTGCTGCTGAGGCTGTGAAGCAAATTGCATGTTCCAGCCTGGCTTCTCAAGGCAACAAGTGAAAAATGGCATTTTAAAATAATAACTGCCAGGTCCTGCAGCTCAGAACTGTCATATTGCATGTTAAAGCTCACTCCTTCCCAGAATTGAGGTGTAGAAAGTAATATGAATATGTGTGTATGCATGTGGATATGTCTGGATCTGGAACACAGACAGATTCCCTACCTGGAAATGGCTTGCTATTATTAGACATGCAGTTACCAGGGGTTATGTAAGACAATTGAAGCTCTGTTTTTTAACAGAGACATGATTCATGCTACTTGTAGTAGCAGTAACCACCTCCAAGCGAGACAGAAAGCAGACACAGACAAAAGGCTGAAGAAATCAATGCTGGCTGAACACAGCCATTCTCCTGATACCTCCTGCCTCTCAAACAGCCACTGGGTTATCAGCAGTGTAGGTTGATGCTAATGCCAAAGACTTCTGGAGTTACTGAGCCGTTGCATCTGTATCAGCGGTGTTTGCAGGGAGCGGCTGAGGCTGCAGGAGCTGCGGGAGGAGACAGAGCTGCTCACACTTTGCGTCTCTGGTGTTCTGCGGGAGGCTGGGGTTGCTGTGAGCAGAACTAGCACACCTACTCTATTTTCTCAGTTACTCCTGCTGGGAAAGGCTGGAACCAAAACAACTTTTGGCTTCTCTGCAGTTAACACTTCTACAGTCATTTTTATAGTAATGTGGAGGGAGAGTCGAGACCTGGAGTAGCTTTGAACTTCTGCCAGCACTCTTCATTAGAGCAAATTGTGAAATCTGATTGAACTAGAATAGGTCTGAGCTCCCCTGCAGCTAAGATTCCTGATCCATCTCCTACGGTACTTCTTGCTGGTTGTGGCAGAGATCAGAGTATCTGCCACATACCAGAATATCTTCATGGTTTTGTTCATCTGTGCCATTTTCTTATCTGTTGGGATAAGGTAGCTGCCAGATTGTCTACAATCAAAGATCCAATCTTTTCCTCACAGATTTTCCTCACAGATTTTCTTTCCTGATGGAAAACAGGGTTATGTTCAGAATACGAAAGTGAATACCGGTGGGGTGCTTACTAACAGAGTGTCACCTTCCAGAAATAAAAGGCAGAGAGGTTACTATGAGGTCCCCTCAAGTCACTGCCATTCCCTACCTGTATCCTCTTGGAAGACTGAGAATCTCCTGTAAAATTTCATTTCAGCATCATCTAAACTGTTCTGCGTAGTAATTTCTGCTGTCAAGGAAGAGGATGCTGAAGATTTGGAAATGATCTTTTTAGCATTCAGGAGACAGCCCTCCTACATTAGCAGAACTTACCAACAACAGCAGAGCCAACTGCCTTCAGTTTCATTCAAGAAAGTTCTGTAATGACGAGAGAAATAGTCTCAAAGAGCCACAGAAGAGAGCTGAATGCTGAATTCTAATAAATTCCAAGAGTTTATCATTTGCTAATTCTGGAGTTAGAATAACAACAATTACTGCTATGTTATTTTCATTAATACATCATGCTGTATTTACCGTACAGAGTAGAAATCACTTCAGCTACTATTAGTGTCAGTAGTCATTCTCCATCAGCCACACTGAATACAGTTTTAGGAGAAAAGTGAAAAATAACTCAAAGTGCCTTAAAAACGGCATTGTAGTCATATCGTGACTCTGTGCTTTCCTGGCACAGGGTATTTAAAACCCAGATCTGAATAACACAGCTGGTACTCACATCTCTACATTTCAGGAACACTTAAGAAAAATCCTGTTTTGATGAAGATGATACATAACTTTAGAAAAGCAAATAATTATCACAAATATACATCACAGCTCAGGACACATTGCTGTCAGTAACTTGACATTTCAAATGACGAGTTTCACAAATGTGCATAACCATCAGATTTGATTGAACAATGTTTTAGAATAATTCACATACTCATCTAGAACTTTTTTCATTGTGGTTTGGCACTGAAGCATGAAACAGGAAATCTACAGTGGGTTTCTCTTTGCTTGTGAGGAAGCAAACGCTTTGATCAGTTCTACGTACTCCAAGGCTGTAGTCAGTTATTCCTCAATGGATAAAGTAACCAAAGCCCAGAGTGACTTTGTTTCTCTGTGGGTCCTGTGTGATATTTTATATATAGTTTTTGACATAAATCAAACAAGCTTTCATTTGTACAGTTTGAGGCCAGAGGCAGCAAGCACATGGGAAGAATGACACGGGAAAACATGTTCGTGATGCATTTTACCTAGTCTTTTCATTGTGTTGGTTACTGACTCTTTAATGATTGACTTGCAAGGGAAATCTTCAGAGACAGAAGACAGTCATCCAAAACAAAACAAAACAGAAATATTCAAAATCATTTGAGTGTTTTACCTGACTGTCAGTAGCATGATTGTTTAGCTCAGCATTCGGGCAGTGGTGTTATGAATCTTAAAACTTAAGGAAAAGATTCCTTGTCTCAGACCTGCCCTCAGAATGGATGCAAACATGATTTTTAATGTAAATCTTCCTCTAGTAAAGGCAGGCAAAAATCCTGCAAGTTTGTTAATCTCATTGTAAAACAAGTCACTTAATGAAAGCTCAGTGAGAGGGAGGAATTCCATCAAGATGATGCTGAGTTTTTTGGGGGGAGGAGGTTGTTCAATTTTTCTGTTTATTTGTTGGATAACCTGGCTCTTGGTGCTTGAGAGAAACAGATGTATGAGTGAAAGTTTCACTTCCTAGTTTACCTTGAGTAAATGGTTGAAGTCCATTGAAATTTATAGTTGGTGGTATTCCATTGTCCTATATGGAATTAAATGGACGTAAACAGTATCTCATAGTTTCTGCAAGCGGCAAGCCACGAAGGAAACAGGAATTCATAACTTCCATAAAGTTACCATTTTGTATCATCTTCCAGACTTGATGGTCTTAAAGGTCTTTTCCAACCTAGTTGATTCTATGATTCTATGATTTATGACAATATACTTCAGACTTCTGATTGAGATCAGCTTTCAGCATGAGAACTACAAATCTGGTGGCCAGACATTGATGCATCAAGTGCTGTACCATTGTGACTAGGAGGGAGGGGCGTATGACAGAACCAGTGCCAGCAGTGTAAATCTTCATTAAATTGTATTATGTATTGAGATGATACAGTACCTGCACCTAGGTGAAAATATGCTATCAGTTTACAAACCTGGTTGCTGAAACATAGAGATCTGTTCCTTGAGGATGTGTGGTACTTTCTGCAATTCAACAACATCTATGGGACTAAGGGTTTCAGGGTTTATGCCAAAGTACTGGCGAGGGCAGCATTCAATGAAACCAAAGCAATGTGTAGCGGAGGAGGAAAAGACTCAGCTCATTCTCTTCATATGCTTTCATTGTTTTTGTTCTTCCTGAAAAATAATGTCCTTTCAGATTTCGTTTGACATCTCCATGATGTTGAACAGATTCGGAGAAATCACCAATATTTTGACAGGGTTCCTTGGCAATGAAATGTTCATGAAGCTCATCTGTCATGAGCTAATCTGGCTCATCTAGCCAAAGCAGTAGCTTAGGCAGATATATTACTGTAGCAATTTAATTTCTACACATTTTCTTCGTCTCTGGTGATTGCAGTGATGGCAACTCATATTTCAGTTGCAGAAACATTGGTAGTAATTGCAGCACAACTATCACTTTGGTTTTGTGAAAACCTTGCTTTAGGTAGCAAGGCAGTGTCATATTGTCCAATTGTCACCTTCTTAGTAACAAGGCAATACTCTGACCGTCTTCAGTGTTCATGGCTTCAAAACCTTAGCGTTTTACCTTGGTCCCCTCCAACGAACCTTTTGAGTTTCATACCATAATGCTGTTGCCTTGTAACCTGCAGCATCAGCACATGAATGCCTGAGGCTGTTTATACTCTCAAACTGCTTCTATTAATACTAAGTATCTGTAGGAAACTAGCACTCAAGACTCAACAACTCCAGCAGTATACAAGCACTACCCACAAATCAGTCTGTTCACTGGAAAGCTTATATAGGTGCAGTTCTACTGAGCACAGAAGATATACTCCGTATTTGACACCAGCATCAATAAAATCATGACTTTATGTATTTGCTTGAGTCACACCCCACTTTAATGAATTGCTTTGAAAAGTATGTGGTTTCATTGAACGTTCAGATAGGATTGTGAGGGCTCCATAGTAGGAATATAGAGAATTCTATGTTGTTATACCCAGCAATATTTTGCCAGAATAACATAATTTTAAAATAATAATTGTGTATACAATTAGACAGACAGACATGTATATATATGGTTACCATATATGTGTATATATATCTATATGTACAATACTGTTTCTTCTCTTCACCACAAGTGAAAATATAACTCATGGTCTGACACACTATCACAGCTCAGTCTGGCATCGTAGCTTTTCTATTCATTACAGCTTTGTATTCATTTAGCTGAATGTTATATTAGGGCTTTTCATGATCTGCTTCTGCTCTGATTAAGCCTACCAACTACTGACTTATAGTTGCGTCTTCCAGGTACAAGTTATCTTCGCCATTTCAAGTCAGGTGTGCAAAGCTGAACAGATGCTTAACATTACCTAACATTGCTTTACCTTGCAGCTGAGACATACCGTTTGCTTGGGCACCATCTAACCTGTTTTTCTGCAAGTGTAGGGTTTATACACCCAACATACTAAGCATGATGAGATCTTCATTAATGGAAATAGGCAGCACCTATATGTATATATATATATATATATGTCCTTGTGCAAAATTTGCCTCTACCAGGCTAGAGCAGTCCAGCCTCTTTAAACAATCAGCAAATGTCCAATCCATTAACAAATTAATTTCTGAACCTTAGGCCCAATTACTGATAGTGGACATACGGTGTTCCCAGTAGAAATAGAAATGAGCAGTTTCCTCTCCTGGATGAAACCCTGACTGTTGTGAAAAATTCATGCTATGGCCTTCTGATAGCATGTCTCAAATCACATTTGTTGATGGCTAACACTGCTGTTATCATCTTCTTGTTGCTGTTTTAAGAATTTCACCTAAAATGCTATTCACAGAGATAAAAAGTGACCAAAAAAGAATTGCATTTAGCCTAGACAGCTCAGTCTGAAAATGTATCATGGCTGTGAAAGCATCAATTAAAAATGACCCCATGTTACTCATGAGACCTGTACAATATGTGGACTAAGATGAGGCTTGCTAACTTCTGTGGCACTAGCAAGTTCTTACTTTCCATTGCCTCATGATAGACAGCTCTGTGCCAGCCCAGCAAAATAATCAGAAATAAGCTCACAAGAAGCTCATCTTTTAATTTTTCTCGTTACTCGGGATCACACAAAAGGCAGAAGGAAGCAGACTTCTGAAGATAATGAGGGAAAAGAGTATTGTAGGGATAAAACAAATAGCGATTAACTAAAAAATTGAGTCCCCTTGACCAGGACTCACCAAGAGAAAGTAACAGCAGACTGTGGTACTAGGTCTTGGGCAAAGAGAAAGATCTGTTCCACTGATTGTCTCTTGCAGGTCAGACATATGAGTGCCTTTAACAAACTGAGAAAACTGAAGGCGTTTGATGGTGTCTCTGAGCAGAAAGAAGTACAGCCAGGGGTAAAGATAGAAATGTCCTGTGGGGTACTAACATGGAAAAAGCAAACTTTAGGACCAAGCACCAACAGGAAATTGATGTTTATAATATTTAAGTCATCTGTAAGGGAAATATTGTGATGGTGCATTGTGTGAAGAGCAGAGTCAGGCCAGTGCTTGCTTATGTGTGTTTTAAGTAATATGACATGACAGACCACATGAGATCAATGGTGCTGATTAATGAACAGCTCTGGAAAGGTAACTAACAAGAGATGAAAGGGTCAAGACGCAAATATCAGGAGGGAGAAGAAGGAGGATCAGTGCCTCAGAATATGGAGTTAAGGTCCAGGAGCCCATTAATTATGTAAAGTGCCACATTTTTTCCTGACTTAATGCCCACTGCAACTCCACTGATGCCAGTATGGAATTGACCTGAAGTGTACATCTTAAATCACAATCTGTAGTACATCATTGCTATCATAAAATGGACCTTCCCTAATAAAAACCAGTAATACGATTAAGGCTTCTTACACCTTCTAAATTACCAGATGAAGCTTGGGAAGAGAAAGAAGGAATAAAAGTAAGCATATATAAAATGCCCAAGTTACTGTCATTAGTGGAAATATTTAAGTAATAAGAGTCTGCATTTCTGGAATGTATTCATGCAGAAAACTTTATCCTCCAAAATCTTAATTAAGCACACAGTACCTCATGGAGCAGAAATGGAATGCTTTTCTTTTCTGGATAATGGAGCCCAGGTAAACAGGGGAGAAGTTATTTAACCCAATGTCATGCATCCCATTCCCCTGTTGTCCTGCTTGTCTGTCTTTTTTGACAGTCTTCTCATGGTCAAAAATCCTTTTCCTCCATTTTTGCTCAAGATGGTTTAAGACTTTTAGGAAAATTTTGGGGTGTTTCCTTCTCTGTTGCACTCCTCATGTCTTCTGAAGCACCATTAGCTTTGTTGATTTTATATACTTAAAATGTACCTATCAACTGCTGATGATCTTAGTGTTTTATGCTCTTCAGATTGGAGGAAAAGAGATATATCTATCTTCCCAGGCCATAGCAAAAATGATGGAGAAAACTTAAGATATTTTAAGTGTTGCCTTTCACAGAGATTTTAGTGCCCAGATTTTGTAGAGGACTTTGAACAGCCCATCTCTAACAACTTGTCTGCCTGACCCTTGATGTGAAGGCAGATTGAGTGCTAGGCAGTGCTACAAGAGAGAGCCACTTGGATTGGGATCCTAGAGATTGGAAGAGCAATAATGACATAAAAAGAGAGGTGACAAAATATGCAGGATTAGTACATGCAGTTCTTAGGCATCTCTTGTGTGAAATTAGGAGTGAAGTGAGGAGAAGTAAAGACTAAAGACCTGATCTTGTGATTTTTCTGCTTCTAGTACAAGTTAAAAATTCATGTTAACTGAAGTACTGGGCAGTCTTTAAGGCACATGGGATTTATGCCTTCAAAAGATGAGCAACAGACAGATAAAAGACAGACTGATATGTGCAAAGTGGATATAAGAAGCAAGGTCAGCATTAACAGACTAGGTGGAGTATATATAGGGAAGTGGGACGGAGAGCTTGAAAGTAAGCCATGCTGAGTGTTAGAGAGGACTTAAATCTACAGAATCTTCAGGCATTGTTGCACCTTTGAAATTCAACCCTTGGTAGTGGTCAAAGGTGTCACTCTTTTATGTGATTTTTTTTGAGCTAACCTGGTGCTGGCATATCGTATCTCTCCCAAGCCGTGGTGAAACTCAGAGGTTCAGGCTAAGTTGAAGATTTTTTCTGTGTGTGCTTGAATTCACTCAATTTGCAATTCAAAGCAGACTCCAAGAGGAGAGAACCTACAGAAACTGAAATGAAATAAAATGTTTGCTTGAGCCCCTGTGAAGTACAGCTGCCAATTTCACGTAGCCTTTTGAAATCAGTATGTAGCATATATCCCAGTCTCGGATAAACGTCATCATTACAAAATGTATAAATTGAACATAAAACTGAATGTATATTTTGTCAAGTACTTTATTACAGTATCATCTAAAATCCTTCATTGTGTCTGCTGGCACTCATTCCAGTGTTCCTGCTGCACAAACAGTGGGGTTTTTTTATTGTGTTGCATTTACAGACATAAATTCCAACTTGCACAGTGACATTAACTACCTGTGAAATAACAATTACATCTCTTATCATTTTTCGTTCACCTTCTTGATTTCTTTGATAAAGCAAATATTTGCTTTTCTTGTCTGATCAGACAAGGCAGAATCATTTATTCATGGAAATAGCACCACTGGCTTCACTGTGGGTAGGACTGAATATGCTGATGTCCCAGGAGTTCTTTGCATAGGTGAAGTGAGCAGGATTTAATTCTATCCCTGGATGTTAACTTCAGACATACTTCCAACATCCACAGTGAGCCACCCAAAGATCATAAGAAGCTAGCAGAGGAGGAGTTATGTTAGTCTAGAAAGGGATTCAAGTCCCCCCAAAATGTAAATACTTCCAAAACTTAGGTCTGGGTGGTGAAGTCACCCTCTAATAAATATTGCAGCTGAGGTTTTTCTTTGGATCCCTTTCTGCATTAGTCTACTGAGTCCAACTCCTGCTTTAGCTCGTGAGATTGCAGGCATAAAACTGCTGCTGAGCTGAATCTTTCCTGAAAGGCTGACTATAAGTTATTTCTCTAGTCTCACCACAGTAGACCTGGAGGCTTATGGGAGTAAGTGCGGTTCCTGCTTTGATATGGGCAATTGTTTTTGTGATGTAGAGACAGCAAAAGAAGAGAAGGAGGATTTTTCTTTCCTTTTCGTGCCTTTCAGTCCCGAGGAAGTGTTTGTTGCTGCTCTGGACAGGACTAGCCTTGTTCTGATGAGATGTATTTTAATGCCAAGTTTGTGCTAGCTCACCATCACTGCTCCATGCTCATGCCATCAGAGTGAGCAACTTCTCAGAATGAATTCTACTGATAGCACTTTGCTGGCTAATCTTCCTTCTCTCCTCACTTCACCAGAATATGCTGGATGGGCAGAGTGGGGTAACTGGGAACTGACTCTGTTGTGGTTTGCAGCCAGGGCTGGAGGGATTGAAGCAGGAAGAATTTGGCGCTACCAAGCTGCTGCCAGCTGTAGTGACAGCAGAGTATGCCAGTTAGCATTGCAGCAAGTTTTCATGCTCTTTGTAAATAATTATTATTTCCCCCCTATTGCCCAAAACAGCAATAAAGAAACCTCTCAACACATAATTTTAACTGTTAAGAAGCAGACAGTTCTTTTATTTCAGTGCTGGGGACACGGGGGATCGCTCCTCTGATCATGTCCTCTTAGCTCAGCAGGAGCATATATTTATGTACAGCTTAAACAAACATATTTATTCTTTTTCCTGGAAAACTTAGATGTAGTAAAAGGTTTCTCCAACCTCATTACCATAGAGTCCTTCCCCTTGTGACAAGTGTCTTCTGGTGGTCTCCAAGGGTCTCCAGGACCCTTGGTGGTCATTCTCCTGCTGTCCGCTGGTTCTGTTCACCTTGCCAGAAGTCACAAGTTGCTCATTCCTCAATAATAACCTTGTTTGAACTTTGTTTTTCTATATGTTTGGTTGCCCTTGCTTGTAGTTTTCACAATTCTCAGGATTTTCAGTTCCTGTTATCTTGGCTTGCTATTGTTTGTCTTCAGCTGCAGTTAGTTACATATAAGCTAAAACTAAGCATATAGCTAATGGCTCATAACACCCTGACCTTTCCTTTTCTTTCTGATACAGACACAGCCTCTCTCTGTTCCCTGCCCCAATGAACGTCTGCACTAGGTCCAAGGCTTGGAGTAATTTACCTGAAGAGTGATACCATTTGGAAACCACTGTAAGTATATTTTATCTCTTATAAAAGACTTCTTGTTTCAAGCAAAAAAAGGCAACTTTAAAAAACAAAAACAAACTGCAGCACCTGTGAGCATTACTCATGAGGGTAAGCTAAGTTTTGCTTTTGAAATTTACAAGGAAATATGTGGGCAAAAAAAATGTCAATAAAAAACTGTTAAATATTTAAGTCAGCCTCACAGCATAGTTCAGCAATGGCTGGTTTGATCTGCTTGTATCTTTTAGGTTGGCAGGTTCTCTCTGCTTACTGCTCTAGTTTGTGCTTTTCTAGTTGGTTCATCCATGTTTGTCTTCAGAATGTTTATCTTCTTTTTTAGTCTTACTCCTTTTTAATGAGACACTTTTCCTCTTGTTGGTGTTTCATGTAATACAGATTGGCTTTATTGTAGCTCCTTGAAGGAACTGGTTTTTTCCAGGCCTGGAGTCATTTATGATTTAAGGCCATTACAGTTTGGTAGATTTGGCTGGATTGCATAGGTAAAGTTGCCTGAGAGAATTTTGACTTTGTGTTGTGCTTTATTATTCTCTGAAATGATCAGTTGTCTGCTATTTGCACTTTTTCCCTGTAAATCTCATAGTTTTGATTTCTTATGATCAGTTCTCAGTGCTTGCCAGTACTGTCACAGTGTTGGTGTAGTTAAGATGCTCTGAGGTTTTAAGTCGGGCAAGTTTTGTAGTGGGGCCTAACTTTCATGGACTTGTGGTTTAGATGGAAAAAAATGGACAAATTTGGGGGCACATAAACCCCACTTCAGGCTTGAAACAGACACAGCAAATTTAAATCTTAGTTTAACTTAATCTCTGAGTTTAATTTAATTGTGTTAATCAGTCTCCTGTAAGGGATTTTTGAGTTTTACTTTTCTGTGTTGATTAAATTTCCCAGGCTTTTATTGCACTAGAACATTGGGCCTCTCTTGTCAGTTCTCTGTGCCTCCCATTCTTGCTCTGCAGCGTTCTGCTGGGATTTCTCTTTCATATTACATTTTATGGTGATGTTTTCAGGAGTTTGTGTTTTCCATTGTATGACACAAACTTGCAATCAGAGATTTTAAACAAACTGCCAGTCATGTGGCTGTAACAGCATGAAGATCAATGTGGCTGCAAAATCATCAGAGAAGCTGTGTGAATATTCAGGAAGTCAGCCTGTGCAGGACTTCTAACTACTGAAGTAACATTTCTGACAGGAAAACTGGGATGGCTCAGGTGGTTTAAAGCAAGCTTGTCTTGCGAAGCTTCACCGTCAGCTCTGGTGTTCAGGGTACCCTGAATTTTGAGTTGAGGACTCTGGGCAGATTTCACTGTTTTTCACTGTTCTTTGGGGCTTTTTCTTTTTTATATATATATATAAAAGTATATATATATAAATATTCAGTGATTATACTATCTCTCTCTTTCACTTTGTCAGTTTTTAAATATGTATTGTCAATGTCATGTCTGGAAGAGACACAACACTGGCAGTGATAAGCACTGATATCAGGAGCTGTGTTAGTCGCACACAGGCAGAGGAAGAATGTGCAGCAGAACACTCGGGAAAAATACCACTTACAATCGAACGTGAACTATTTCTACACTCATATATTTTTAGGATCTGAAAAAACAGAGGTTTGTTTGGGTTTTAATTAGGTACAGTCTCTCTGAATTACTAAGGTTACAGATGAACTGTACAACAGTGAGTTAAGTGCAGTGCTTGGGCACTACAGGCATCTCTGACCTGAGGGCATTTACTAGAAGGTGATGCCATACCTATGAAGAGGAGAAATAATGTCTGGAACATGGGTGGGCAGAATCAGCCGGCAGCAGCACTTGTAACAACATCAGCAGCCCTGTGGCATGTTCCCTCCGTGCTGTTTAATATGCAGTGAACAAAGGTCTGGTTGGTGACCCAGCCCTCCCTGTATTCAGAGGCTGAAAACTGCCTCATTATTGTTCATTATGTACTATTATTCTCATACAGTCACATTATCATAGCTTCCCCTGAGAGCCAGGATGCTACTGTGGGTTCTGCGCAGCTATGCTGGTTCCTATACCTGGGCTAATTTGTTCATTGCTAACCTGGTGTCTCTGCAGGACGGAGAGCTGTTCCCTGTGTAAGGGAAGGTTCAAGCATCAGTTATAGCTGCTGTGTGAGAAATACAACATATATTGCCTGGTTTTGACAGAGACCTGGTTTGGCAGCCCCGCTGTAAGAACATCAAGGGGAAATGCATTCCAAATCCAAGTAATGGTTGCAAGGGAGATACATGCAAAGAAATCATGTGTGGAGATCAAGTGGAGGGTTGGGGGAGATGAGGATGTATGCAAGAGTGGCAGCAAGAAGGGGGAAATGTAGCAGGGCATTCCAAAGCTCAGAGATAGTAATTAGTTTCTAGTTAGCTTTGAGGTTAGGACATCCACCATTTTATCTGTTCTGCCTTCAAAGTAAACAGGAAGGAGCCAGTTCTGTTTTGCAGCCAGTGCCCAGATCATGGCAGTCGCTGCAGTGTTGCAGGCTGTCTACCATTTAAGAGCTTGTTGTATGATAGTGTAGTGTTAAGGAACATGGAAATGGGGGAATGCCTCAATGCAATAAGATATTGACAGAAAACAGGAATAAAAAGATGCCAGTCATGGTACGTCTTTCTTTACACATGAGCTGGAACGTGCTGATAGGCCCAGTTCTGGTCAGGGATGACAGTGGATGCAGTTAGCATGAGCATACAACTGAGAAAGAAGAGAATATGTTTTAAGTGGTGTAAATGAACATAATGGAAAATAAAACCCTGCAATAAATAGAGGGGAATCCTGGAAGTGAATACCAACAAAAGAGAAGTACCTGCACATAGGATTGAAAATGTAAAGAGAGAAGGTAGAATGTTTAGAAATGGACTGGATAAATCAGTAGCAAACATGAATTCTGCAGGTATTCTGCAGGACTCAAATTAGCTTAGAAAAGTCAGCATCTTTTCTGTCCCCAGCTTCTGGGAGTCTGTGCATCACGTCTGAATACAGAAGTGCGATCTCTTTGCTATATTGGCCTTCTGCCATCCTTCCTGAGAAGCAAAGATGATGATGGCCCTCTGATGATTTTAAGAATGCAGGTTTTGAAAGGACCTGTAATGCACCAGTGATGTGTGCGGAGAAGGAGCTTAGAGGTAACTGGAGATCAGAATGGAGCCTCTTGCTCCAAGGGCACATGCCCAAGTCTTTTGCAAATAAGTTGCGTCTTCTGTTGCCCTTACTAACAAGTAAATAGCAAGCTACTTCTTTTCCAGGATTGGTCCATAGAGAACATGACGTGAACTAAAGTAGCAAGGTAGACAGACCCTTACTACTGAAATAATCACACAGGACTGCCAATCACTGAAGTCCAGGGATGGTACATAAACAGGTATAATTTGGGAAGGTTCCACAAAAAATGTTTATTAGTTGTTTCATTCTCACTCCTACCCCTGTGCTTTCAGGCTGTTTGATACAGCTGTGACAGATCATACTTTTCCCCAGTTAGCGTGCCATTTTACCTTCTGTAACATGGAGATATACTAGAGAGCTTGCTGATGGAAGTGTTCGTAGAAGAAGTGTGCAATCAGAAAAAAATTAGGTTGGAAGGGTCCTCTGGAGATCTCTAGTCCAATTCCCTACTCAGAGCAGGGCTGACTTCCAAGTTGGATTAGGTTACTTAGGGCCTTGTTCAATTAAGTTTTGAAAATCTCCAAGGATGGAGATGCCACAACCTGATCAGCGTTTAACAGCTCTGCCTGTGAAGACTTTAGCAATAAGATAGCAATAGAAGTAGACTATGTAAGTGAATGTAGAATATTTAATTAGAATATATAGGTGAAGATCATAGCAATAGGAGCTTTCAATGTGGGCCATAAGTTAGAATAAAAGGATAGCAATATACTTACAGCAACAGCAGGATTTTTCCAGCCTTGCCCGTTGTCCTTTGCTGGCAGCAGCAGTTGGATATTGCAGACTGGAGAAGAACCTTGTTTGTGTTTCTTTGTAGATAGTTTTGATCACAGTGTCCCCAGGATTTTTCTTTTCTGAAAAGCTTTCTTCAGATCCGTAACTGACTTGGCTGTTTCCCTTACTCAGCCTTCCTCGTGTGGAAACCTGCATTCTTCTAAGGTGGTACTGAGATGCAAGGCATGTGTGAACAGTGTAAGAGAAATGAACTGCTATGGAGAGGTATCACCTCTAGTGCCAGTCAACACCATTGCTTCTCTTCTCTTCCTGTTGAGCACAAGTCACCAAACTGCAGGACTCTGATGAAGAAAAGTGATGACACAAGAGCATCTTGATAACGTAGTGTCAGACTTAAAAGCAAAGTAGAAAACAAACAGGTTTGGAAAGGAAGAAGCAGGGAGTGCTGTGCACAGCTTCACTGGTGTCACTACCTGTTGCTGAAGTACTTTTTAACCTGTCCCTCTAATGAGTTTCAAAGGCCTGGGAGGCCCATGTAGATCAGCCACATGATGAAGCATCTGTCAGTGCTTGGTCTGACTTCCTCAGGCTGAGCTCCTACCCTGCAAATAACAACAGCATCCTGCCCAGAGGAGGTTACTTTGTGTGTGGATAGAGCTGGAGTCAGAGGCTGTATTCCGAGTGTGTACCTTGGGTTAACCCTGAGCTGAAAACAGACCTTCAGTACAGCAATTCAGCTTCCAGGCTTCTGTGCATCTAGAGTCTAATCCTACATACATCCTTGGCTGCCTGGACAAAAAGCAGTGCTATCTGAAAGCTTCTTTGGCAGCAATGCCATGAAATAACAACTGTTTTATACACGTATTCCTTACAGCCCCTGGTGTGTGCTGGCTGCACATGTGAAAGTCATAGGATCTGGAAACAAGGTGTATGAAGGTGCGTTGGAGTTCATACATCAAGGATCAATGCAGACTGTTACGAACAAAACGTGCAGTCCATATACTTTAAAGTGTATGTGTCCATGTAGAAGTTCTGCGTCTTGTGCATCCTTAACCGCATGGCACGAGATGGATCCCAGTGACAGAATGGGGAACAGACAGAAGGATGCCCAAGCTTGGAGTGACAAGATGCGTGGTTTACTATTCAGGAAAAAAAAATATGTTTTTAAATGGTTTGATTTTCCTTCCATTTAAAATGGAGCAAATCGGTTCATCCCTTTGTTCTACCTCTACAACTTTAAGTAAGGTCCATTTAGTCATCTGCTATCGATTTGGATCAGATTAGATAGCCTGGTATATTTTGAGTATATTGGTTATATACATGGAGGATGGAGCAGCAGTACCATCTGCCTGTCCTGTGGCATAGGGTTGTTGACCCCATGTAATCCAAGAGACATCAGAGCTGCCAGCAGCTGCAGGGTTATGAGCATGACCCTCTGATGGCAGTGGTTCACCTGCAGAGCTCAGCACCCTGTCAGGAGGTGGAGGAGAAGATTTGCTTTATTTCTTTTTGGGCCTGTTTAACTTAATTTTGTATTATAATTACAGTTTTTCCTCCCTTCTCGCTCGAAGCTTTCAGGCTCCTGTCGAGGAGGCACCTTGCTGGGGCGCGGTGTGGGGTTGCCAGGCCGGGCCAGGCCAGGCCCCGGCCGGCTGCTGCCCCCCGACGGCGGCCGCCGGGAAATGGCGTCAGGTCCCGGTCCTGCCGCCCTTATGTAATGCCTTTATGTAACTGGCCGGGGCTCTGCTTCTCCTTGTCCCCCCCACACCCCCCGCGGGAATAGAGCTTTCCTTGCTGTAAGATCGAGTTGTTTAAAAACTCATGTTTTTAACATGTCAGCTGCATGCCGGCCTAGGTGGGACAAGGGAGAGTAGGGCGTGTGGGAGAAGGGGCTCCTGCCTCAGCCCCTCAGAGGAGTCTGTCCCTGTCAAGAGAGGCTTTGCCTGCAGATGGGGAGCCAGGAAGGGCTGGTTGGGCACAGAGCAGGGCTGCCTCTGGTCCAAGGGCACCTCCATGCTCTGGGGCACTACCCCAAAACCATGCTTTCCACATGGTGCAAGGTGCCACCCTGAGAAGGGCCTGCTCCCAGGGTGACCCACCACTGCTTGTGCCTCAGGTGCCAGCAGGAGATAATGGCGTTTAATTTCATAGAGTCATAGCATCATAGAATCAACCAAGTTGGATCAGACCTTTAACAACATGAAGTCCTTTACCCCAGGACTGCCAAGTCCACCACTAAGCCATGTCTCTAAGAGCTTTTGTACACAGGTTTTAAACACTTCCAGGGATGATGACTCCACCACTTCCTGGGCAGCCTGTTTTAATGCCTGACTATCCTTTTGGTGAAGAAATTTTTCCTAATATCCAGCCTAAACCTCCCCTAGCGCAGTCTGAGGCCGTTTCCCCTTATCCTATTTGGATGTTTACCCAGCTGCCATGGCCTTGTGCTGGGTCAGGGCAGTGGTTTTCCCAGCTGGAACATGAAGCCTGAGCTGGCTAGGAGGCTACCTGCCTTGGGGAGCAGAAGAGGAAGCACGTTCACCTGTAAAACTGAGGGGAAACAGTGAGGTGTGAGTGCTTCTCTCCCCTGTAGAGTGCTCACCACTTCCCTTTCTGCCTCAGTTTCACCACTTGTGAAACAAAGGTGGTGATTAACTCCATGCCTAATGTTCCTCTGAGGTTTAATTCCTTGTGTTTACAAGATGCTTGGAGGTTCTGGATGGAGTTAGGCATTGAGAGCTCGCATGCACTGTGCTCATAGCATGTTGTTTCAGGCTCCAAATCTTAATGCTTTACTTTGATGACCTCTGCATCTCAGAATTACTTCAGTGGTTTTCACTACAAAATGAGTCTCTGCACTGATTTGTTTTGAACTGGAAACTTGCATATTTGTTTGCTTTTCAGACATTTCTGTTACATTTCTGCATCACTCTCTCTATTCAGAATGCTACAGCCTTAGTTAATATTTGTCAAATGGAGCTCCGACTGTCTAAACTACTGGGACGAGTTTCATTTTATATGTCATCAGTAGGGGCAGAATGAGGAGCTTCGTGCTTGGCCTATTTGCTGTAACACAGTCTCAGGGCCATTGCATCAGAGTCAAAACAAGGAGCAGCTTGTTTCCAAACAAGAAGCATGGAGGAAAGTCTTCTCTGCCTCCTTCCCTGTAAGGAAAAAGAGAGGAGAGAGGGAGGTAGTGGGGGGGAAAGAAAGTTATCTTTAACAGATTCTAAAAATGCCTTTTCCCAAATATGCAGTCAGTGCCTTCAAAGGTCTCTTTGTTTATTTTCAGGAAGAAACCCAAGACAGCTGAAAACCAGAAGGCGTCTGAGGAGAATGAGATTACTCAGACGGGTGCATGCAGCGCCAAGCCGGGCCTTCCCTGCCTGAACCTTGAAGCTGTTCTGTCTCTAAGCCCAGCCCTCATCACTCACCACATTCACCAACAAACCTGCACGCACACACAGGGTCATCTGATTGTGAGTACACCAACATGCTGCTGGGTTGCACCGGGGTTCGTGAAAGCACACTGCTTACTGCGGAACAGGTTTTCCAGTTGGATGCTCTTTCCATAATGGCATGAGCAGGACTTCCTCAGGGTTTACCTTTTCCCTTCTTTGGGAATTACCACTGAAACGTAGCAGTTTGAGTTAAGGTTGTGATCATGCAATCAGCCAGAGGAAGCCGACAGCTTGTTGTTGAGTCAGGTTGCTGCTTCTTACAAATTAAAAAGGGAAGACCCCTCAAATATGTCTGTTTCCATCTAGAGCTATAGTTATTCCTCTCCAGGTCATCGTTCTTGTTACCCAAGCATATTTGCTGACTGGGGATTTTCAGCCTCGCTGTATTGCAGTGGGAAAAAACAAGTGTCTGCCTCTGATACCCAGGATTGTAAAGGATTTCCATGAAGAAAGGGGGGAGTGCTTTGTGGAGAGGACCACTCTGTGAGAGTCTGGAAAATCTCTGTAGACCTGTGTGGTTGTACCAGTTTAAGGCCCTTGTTTTGAGTGCGTTCACTTTCAGATTACTCAGCATGGGTTAATTGGCCTTTTAAAAATGTTCTTTTCCATTTGGCAAAACGTACAAAAATAAGGGAGGGAGTGATTAAAACGGGATTTTGGAAAGTCAGAACTTACTCTGTCAGCTTTTCAAAACACTCATTTCACAGTGGTCCCTGCCTGGAAGTCTGTTGGGCAGGAATGTGCAGCGTGATGTGAACCTCAACACTCACTAGTTTTAGAATAGATGGTTTACCTCTTCTGCAGTGGTTTTAGGATGTTGTAAAATTTACGAGGGGGAAAAAAGGAGAAAGAAAGATGATGACACCAGGTTTCAAGAGCTCAGAAGCCAACGAGACTTTGCAAAGACCTATAAAAAAAATCAGGGCATGACAATAAAAAATCAGATTAAAAAGGATGTATATCCTTTTCTTTTTTAATTTAAAAATTCTGCCTCAGGGCCAAGCTTGGAAGCAGCCGGGTTATAGGGATCATCACTATCAAAATCACTTTAGCTGCAATTCATTCCTGTTGGCTTCTGACTTTATTCATTATGAGCTTCTTCTAGAGATCTTGATTTTAATAGAGCTGGTAAACATTGGGGAGACTTTCCTAAATCTCACCTGGTGATTTGGGGAGAAGAAAGAGATGTGAAACAATTGAGCAGCAGGCAGCATGCAATTTAGTATATACAAGAATTCTCTTCAAATTGGAGATGTCAGGCTCTTTGTTAAAACCGTGGTACAGTTTTGTCTTGTAATGTTTTCTGAAAACAAAAAGCTTGTGAAAAGATGCAAAAAATGAGCAGAACAACAAGAAAAAATAATCCTTAATTTCAGACAAAGAATCTCTTTATCCCATTCACAAAGATGAAAGAGTTCATTAGTAAATGGGATTTGAAACCTCACACTGATGTTTTTTGACAGTACAAATGGAAACCCATGAAAGCAACCTTAGGACAGAGGCCAGCAGGGATTGTAGGGAACTTGGAGAATAAACTCCTGCTTTTGCTTTTTGAGGTGGCCAAGTTCAAGGGTGAGGAATATTGGCAGAGGGCAGTAGGGGGGAAGTGGAGCCTCCAGCTCTTTATGCTCTACCTGTTCTGTGGAACAACAGTCTTTTAGCCCCCAAAGTTTTTGATATTACCAAATCACCTTTCATTCCTACTAAATTCACAGTACCAATATGAATAAACTGCAAACCCAGGTTAGATGCTCCTTTCACAGTGAAAGGGATGGGATGTTTTTCAGAAAAGAAAGTTTAATAATAATTTCAGCATTAATATTGTGCTATCCCAGGAATTGTTGAAATTTAGTTCTCAAAATACAGCTAGAGTCCTGCAAAAATTTAAGAAATGGTAAGACCTTTTCTCTTCTCAAGATCGACTTTTGTGATGTTGATCTCTGTTAGCTGATTCCATGTGCTTTGAAACTGATGAAAAAACTCTCTTTATTTATGATGGGTCATAAGCTTTATCAGGCTGTATTAGTTCGGGGCGGTATGCATATAATTAGTGTTTGGAATGCCCTTGCGAAATAGCAATGCCAGTTTCTTACATGAACTAAAAATTGATTCATGATGAATATTTACGGCATATTTACTGTAGCTATCTACTGTGTTACGTGGGGTTTATTTAATATTACCTCAATCATTAGTGCTGAAATACCTTCACTGACCCAAAAAATTAGTATTTGTGGCTCCCAACATTTGAAAATGGGCTTCCCCATCCTTACAAACTCCTTCTCCTTACCTCTTGCCTTCCCTGCTTTTTAGACTCACTTTTCCCCCTCACTTTAGAATTCCTCCATTTGTCTTTCTCCTCCCTTCCTGTCAGAGCTACATTGCCACATCTTCTTTCCTCTCAGCTTTTGGACCTGTGATGATTCTTTACCTTTTTAGGTCCTTCTCTTTACCTTCTAGACACTACAACATTGCTTCTCCTCATTTGCCCAGACCACCATACTGCCTCTACCCCCAAAACTGGGTGGGTTATATTTCATTTACAAGAGGACATTCTTCATTCTGGTGGGAAGTTTTCTAGTGGATAGTGAATAATTTAAAAATACTTAAAAACTAGGATTAGATGGGAAGTTTCAGGAGAAGAGTTTTCATGGAAAATATTAGGAGCACCCAAAAGAGTCAGCGTTGTAGGCTGTATCAATTCTTGGAAAAAATGCACTGATGTACAGATGGTTCCATAAGCCCTCATTCATGTATCTGGAAATATGACTTAGAATTTACAGCCCACCTATTCAAATCAGTTTGAAATCTTTACTGACCATTTTGCATGCACAGTCACTAGTGCTTGGCAGAAAACAGTACCACATATTTATTATGAGAAATATTCAGGAGCCAGTCTACTTTAAAAAAATCAGGGTGCTTTTGGAATGATTCAGATCAAAATTCTTTTTCCAAGCATAGGAAATAAAAACTCTCTGATAGCCATCTGCTCCTCAGCTGTAAAAGGCAGAGGTGAAAAAAGCTGAAGCAATAGTCTGAATGCTAGTCTTACTGAAACAAGTACTTAGCAAAAAAATCTGGGTAAAGTCATATGTGACACACAAATTAGAGCTTAATTCTATAGTGTAGTACATTCTACATACTGGCTTTGGTGCCACTTATTCCCAATGAAATGGCATTACTTCTGACTTTTGTAGGACTGGGCCCTAGATTTCTGGATTTGAACATTGTGATATATTTCCTTAGGTGACATGGTCTAGTGTGAGGTGTCCCTGCCCATGGCAGGGGGAGTTGGAACTAGGTGATCTTAAGGTCCTTTCCAACTCTTACCATTCTGTGATTCTATGATACGATTTCCAATGCAGATGAATCCTTGAAGCAAAATCTGGAACCTAGGGTGCATTGTGTCCAGTTCCCAT
>JANHGB010018387.1:6813-24502 GCA_026283785.1 Coracopsis vasa | reverse complement strand
ATATGATATTCAACTTAAATAGGCCATGTATTTAAATCTTCTCCTCTAAAGAGATGCATGGGACCTGAAAGTATTTGGACAGACAGAAGATACAATGCAATCATTGTCATAGTAAATCAATAATTAAAAGCAAGAAGATCAAGTAGAAAGCCATAGTTTAGGCTTTGCTATTGTATATGCCAGTACAGCTTCTGGTCTCTTCATTGTAGATTCCTTCTTCCCATTCCCGGAATCCACCAGTGGTAGGTGGCTCATGAGCTAAATCTCAGATGAGCATTGGGAATGCAGGTCTGTTCTGCCTCCCCTTTACTCACTGCTGAACAGTCTAAATAGTTTCAGAACCACAGTCTGCCCTATACGTTGCTTCTTTAGGGTTTTAAGTAATGTTTGTATAATTGCCAGAATGCTAGGGGAGAAACAATTGAAAAATACTATGTATAGTTATTAATTATAATTACTAAGATTAATTATTCACAAATGGATTAATATTCTTTATAAATCCTGTGTTCCTAAAGAGGAAAATTATTTTTCTTAGCTAACTGGAGACTAGATAAATCTAGAGAGTTTGGATTTCCAGCAGAACTCACAGTGATACAAAAAGCATCCTCTAAGTCATCGCCTAGATGAGTTAAACTGTGCATCACAGAGAATTCAGATTTTCTGTTATCTTTATTTCTCAAGGGGAAAGATTTCTTGCTATTGCCACAGGGCTGCTCCACAGAACTCCTATGTTCTCCCAGTTACTCCTTGGTTCACCAGTTACTCCCTGGTTCACAAAAGCAGCGCTTCCTAGACCTCACATCCAGGATCACCACTGAAGTAGCTCACTAGAGAAAAGGGGATTGACAAAGTATATGTGCTTAATGTGGTTGTTGCATGTGACAGAGAGGGCATGCACGGCTGTGGTCTGGCTGTTGGAAAAAAGTCTTCTTTTGGATCTTCGAGCATCATCAGGCCATAGCTCATACAGCCTCCCTTCATGGGCTCAGACTGGACTGTGCCCTTTTCCTCCCACAGTATGGAGGGTGGGTCAGGGCTGTGTGAGGGGATAAGCTTCCTCTGCACGAGACTTGGGCATCCCTGGAGGCGTTAGCAAAGTTCATCCATCAGCTAACTGCGATTACTGACAGCAACCTTCATTTTCAACAACCTTGATAATATGTTACCAAAATCCCAGAAGATTTAGCCAGAGTTGCTTGCAGAGACAATTGCAGCTGTTAAACTAATTACATTTAATTTGCTTTGCCATGATACCAATTTGTTGTTTGTTTTCATGAAGGTTTTAGCTCTGAAGCCTTTACAGATTTCATCTGCTGTTATCTGAAATGTAGAATGGTGACACTCAAGATGATTTTAGAAAGGCTGTTCATGAATTCAACTGGGAAGGTTTCACTGTACCAAACCTATGGCTTCATTTTGCTTTCATTGCACCACCTTCTTTTCCTGAAATATGAAAAAAACCCCAAACCCCCCAAACCCCCCAGACCTATGAAAAATGCTGGTTATTCATTTGCAACAGCGAATTTTCTGGGAAATTCCTTTATCCTTCTTGCATCTCAATATGATAACAAATCATAAGATTCTTAAGCTGAAAAAGAAACCAAAACAACAAAACTGCCACAAAACTTAATTTTCTGGTGTGTATTTCCATGTAAGTGCAAAATGTCGGTGGTTTTTTTCAGCTGTCCCCCTCTAAAGGTGAAATTATAGTCATGGATTCCCAGATGAAACATAGCTATGATCACTTTCAAAACAGTAATTCAAGCTAAGTTAAAATTCAGATTCAGTTGTAACTTTCTAAGGAAAGCATCTGGAGATACAATATATTTTATTTGTACTTTCTCCGAGGCAAAGATTCTTTATCTTTTAGAATGCATCTTTACTCTCTGCAGCGGCTCTTGTCATGTCTAGCTTGTGGTCATTACTCTTGGACTTGTCACCTCAAACCACCTCAAAGAGTTCCTCCCTATCCTTGTTTTGTTGTTATATTTACATTCCACTGATGTATCTCCTCTGTGCAGTATCATTTTCCAGTACCCACTTCTTCAAATGTGATGGCCTCAGATCCTTAGCTTGTGTAAATTAGATTAGCTCTCCTCTGGCTAGGAGTGAATCAATGGGCCTGTCACTGATTTACACCAGCTCAGGATCTATCCTGGTGCTTTTAATCATTTTTATAGCACATCTCCAAGTAATCAATGGCAAGTCTGTACTGTACTGAACTATGGACTGAGTTACAGCCTTAGGAGAAATTCTGGTCTTGGTTATGTTGATTGAATTTCGTTTAAAGTGAGAGTCCCACGTTTGCACCTAGAGGCACAACTTGGACTTTCTTCACCTGAATAATGATAGACCTTCTAAATAGAAATAAATATTTGTGTGTCCTTTTTAGATGTTGGCTCTCAGAAGCATTCATTCCTATTCTCTTAGATCCACTTTAGCCAAAGAAGTTTATTAAAAATTAGATAAATAAAATGAAAGATGGATTCACAAAGGGAAGAAAGGTAAGAGTTAACTGGGTTTTAATTACTGCCAGATTGCATCTAGTTTTCAAATGCTTTCTGGGGGAGGATGCTCAGATTTCCCATCTCCAGCTGGGTTTGGGTTTCCAAATTTCTGTCAAACTAAGCTCGTTTCCTTGGTAACTGTCTCACTCTCCCACCTATGTATAAGGACAATTACTTCTTTCTGCTGAGCGGTGATGGTGGAGCCAAAAGAAAAGCAATAAGGTGAGTCTGCTGCACAAGACCTCTCCACACAAATTTCAAGTGGTTGGGTCTCTGTGGATTGTGTAAGGATTACAAGAAGTAGGTAAGGACAGGGAAAAGTTGCTGCAAAGAGCATGCTTTCCTCTGTACTTGATATTTTTGCTCCATCTGGGTGCAGTCTTACATATTAACAGTTGCAATGACAAATGAAAAATGTGTCTTACATATGTGGATGCTCAGGAAGTTTCTGGGGGGTTTTTGCCTCTTTGAGACATTTTCCTTTGCCCTGTGATTGCACTTGACTAATCCCTAAATCTGTACCTAGAGTCAGTTGTTGGTTTGAGGTTAGTGGCCAAGTTCAAAATCAGTGGAAAGTATAAGTGAGTATGTGACCAATATTGTAATATAGAACTAATAGTTTGTCACTGTTTTCTTCTTCATGATGCTAAAGGATTCGTCAAGGTTTTGAGAGTCATCCCTCAAGATGTTTCTGTATTTTTGCTTTAGATTTCAGACAAATTTGAGGCCACTGGAATCTGTCCATCTCAATAGAAATTATGGATTTATTTCTTTGTGCTCTGACAAATTTAGAATTTTTTTGTGAAGACCTTCTTTATCTCTACTGTTGAAGTTCTTATTTAATGGATGTGTTTGTCATATATGGTGATATATATGATACACACTGAGTCTCAATGAATGGCTTTTTAATCAGTCTGATGATTCAATCCCTTTACACAGTCTCCTTCCTTAGTTTACATTACATAAAAGAGCTGACACTTCAATTATAATTTTTATAAAAGTCTAATAGACTGTTCAAACATGAGGAAGGCTGAAAAGTAATTCTCTCCTTTCTTGTCCACATTATTCAGTTTTCAAGAAAATGGTCTCCTTATATACTGAATTGATTTTCTATTACTTTTTTTAATATAAGACCACAGTAACAATTTGTGATACTCTTACAGATACTACATCAATTATTTAACTGCTTAATCCACCCGTTGATTCATCTGTTTTCATATATCTTTCTCAGTTGCTCTCTTTACTTGATGGACATTTTTCATGCAGAGGTAAGCTAGAAAATGACCTTCTGCTTATATGTCTCCCAGCTGGATTGACATTTCTTGTAGTTTTTAGGCTATTTCTAAGAGCTTGAGGTAAGGCCAATATCATCAAAGTCATCAGAATTTTCAGTAATCTGTAGGAGGCTCAGCTTAGTTTCTGCTTTGAAAAAGCACTGTCAGCTACATACAAACCTGGTAAGACAGTCGCTTATGAGATTGGTCACTGGAGGTTGGATCTTCAAAGGTCAGCCTTAGAACTTGCAACTCCTTTTTTTGAAGGTGATGTAAGTATTCTATCTATAGACTGAGACAACCTATAATCCAAAGGACCATACAGAAAGTAAACAAGAGACTAATGATACCTCTACTGAGCACATGTTTACTTTGACTTTTATAAAGAGGTCATTTGCAAGAGTGGAGATAATCCCAAAATACTTTATAATTTAAATGTCACTCAGAAGGTATGCTGACATGCAACTGATTAACAGCAAATTTTGGTGGCAAATTAATTAGTACTTAATCCAGAGGCTCTATTAAGATGTGATGTGATAAAAATACCATTTTGGGTTGTTTTTTTTTTTTTTTTTTTCCAGTAGTCATTCAATTAAAATGCACAAATGATCTCAACCATCTTTTGAGTTTAGCATATTTTATTTAAAAGCATAATAACCATGTCTCACTTATATGAGAGCTGGTACATACGCCAAAACCTCCCAAGATACAGATTGGATTAATGTGAAGTGCTTATGATAAAAGAGCAATTGTACATTTTTTTAAAGAAAAACTAATGCAAATAAATATGGCTTAGACGAGTCTGTTGATTTTAGCATCTTTTGTATACTGTTTACATTCCTTATTCTTCCCTTATTTTGCTAAGTGCACTGTGTATAGTTTTTAGACTGTCATTTATCTTTCAGTGCCTCCTTGTTTCTTTTCTGAAATCAATGGCTTAAAGGAATGTGACTTAAAAAAAATTTTAAAAAAGGTATTTTTGTGCTCCTAGATGGAATTCTGTGTAAATAATTTATCTTGCAGCAGTTTTCTGTTCTTTCTTCATCCTTCCATTTACTTCTTTCTTATTGGAGCCCATAATGATATTCTCTTTTGCAGATAATGGTTATTCTGCTGCAAGCTCTCTGTTAGAACACTTGTGCCATTATGGTGAGAATATTAATGCAGAGTACTTGTGACAATAGCCACTATTCAACAAGAAAGAGGCCAAAATTTATATGGGAAACGAAGAAGCCATAGGCTGTAGGCAATAGAGCTGTATATTATTTAAGTCTATATGTCCCTTTTTTTTACATTATTCAAAGATATACTTGTGGGGGGGGGGGGTTTAATCCAGTGGAACCCCATGTTGCTGTTTTGACGGCTACAATCATCAGATGTGTATGTGTTTTCTCATCAGTTAGATTAGAAAAAAAATCATGCACTCTTCCCTTTCCAGATTTTAGCTAGCAGCATCCTTAAAGCCAAGGAAGATGTGGTTTTCAAACTCTCAGATTTTGTCAGGTTAAACAGTCTGCACATAACTGGAACAAAGAAAAGAAAGTTACCATGATAAGTCAACCTGCATCAAACCAAGAAAAGTGCCACTCATTTGTAATCTAGGTACAGTCCAAAACTTTGTAAACTATACCTTGAAATTCAGCTGTGATAGTGGGTATTTAATAGTTGCAAAGCTGTATTTTAAGTGTTCGATAACTGAGTGGTTAGTTCTAGTAATCATGACTCTCTGGCACTGGGAATAAATATTGCAGTATTGGAAGTGAAAAATTGCTCATGAAGACACTGGCTCATTTTGTGTCATACATTCATAGATGGAGAGGCCTTTTGTGTATCATTGTTTCCCAGAGCACCTGTTTAGACATGAATAGAGGGTATCAAAATGGAATGGGGGAATTTAATTATAGAATTTTTGTTTTGTAGTCTCAGACATGTCTGTTGTGTTTGGCATGTTTTATCATTACTTGCCGTGATAATTAATGTAGCTATAATACCTTTCATAGATCAGGAGCTACTCTGACATTTGATTTATTTATTTAACTTCTATAAGCTGACTTATTTCTAACAGAGGAAACACATGGAACAGGTTGCCCAGAGAAGCTGTGGCTGCCCCATCCCTGGCAGTGTTCAAGGCCAGGTTGGACGAGGCTTGGAGCAACCTGGTCTAGTGGAAGGTGTCCCTGCCTGTGGCAGGGGGTTGGAACTGGATGAACTTTAAGGTCCCTTCCTACCCAAATTATGCTGTGGTTCTATGACCATGATGACTTTTCAAAGGATGTCAGAGAGCACCCAGCACCCTGCTGCTGTTTGCGGCTGGCAGTGAGAGGAGGCGAGAAACATGGGACCAAAGACACATTTAGCTGTGCTCTATTTTTTAATCCCACTTTAGTGTAATCACTACCGGTGTTTTAATTAAGATGTTTATCACGTCAGTCTGCGAGCAGACACTGACCGCACTCAAGAGGTAACAGTTGTTTTGCAGATCAACTCCTGGGCTCTCAGGAATGACCCGCAATGATTCAAGCCGTTCTAGAGCCTGCACCAGTGCTCCTAGAATGGGAAGAATAACCCTGCTTTCTGGCTAAATTGTAGCTCGTTAATCAAGCCTTCTGCAGGGGCAACTCACCCAGCCTTTCACGCACTTCCCTCAGAGGTTTCCAGCCCTAAAGCAGCTCCCTTCCCAGCCAACTAAATAAATACAGCAAAAACACCACCAGTGAGGCAAAAGCAAGAACGCCCCCAGCCCAAGCCTCAGCCCAAAGCTATAAGCCATGCTTCAGAGACCCATCAAGTGCCAGGACACTGCCAGGGGCATTCCTACATTTCCCTGGGGCATGAGGGACGGAGGGGACATGCAGGTGTTGCAGAGGCAGCAGCCTGGCACAGCTCTCCAACAGACAGCAAGCGGCTCAGGAGCACCAGCAGCCCCCCAGCCTGGTGCTTTCCTCTTCTCTGTGCACCGGCCTGGCAGCCAAGAAGCTCAGAGAGCAAACACAAATGCCTCTGAGACCAGTGCCCAGCCCATGACACCCTACAGCACTGCAAACTGAAGGGTGCAAAATCCAGCTCACTGTCAGCAACCATCAGGGCCAAGCCCTTGACTCAGCCCTGGCTGCTGACCCTCCCTCTTCAGCGACCCTGGCAGTGCCCCCATGAAAGGCAGTGGGAGAGGGGGGCTCAGCAGCACTGGGCAAAGCTGCCCCAGCCAGGGCCAGACCCACAAGGAACCCAACTTACCCATGCAGAGCAGTGCCACCAGCCAATGGGTGGAGATAGCATCAGGCTGAGAAGAATGCTGGGACACAAGGAATATGATCCAACCCTCGCCTACCTGCCTGCAAGTCGATCTGCAAACCCATCCTTGTTCTATGGGGTTGCTGTCTCACCCAAACAAAATGTGTCCAGCACTAAAGGGGATGATCTAACCACCCAAGAGCAGACAGCTATGACATGAGGAAAGGAGGTAGCCCTCCCTGTGAGCCCCAGAGCCCCTTTACACCCCAGCACAGCACCCAGCTGCCGATAACCTCCACCGGGCTGGTGGGAGGGGACCCCGCAGACGCTGTCCCAGATGGGCTGACGGGGACATCCATGGTTTTATCCTGAGCTCATGATAATCCTTAATCACCCATGAGCTGCAATGCAGCAGCAGGAGAGGAGCTCTGTATCCTGACACTGATGGAGTGCTTGGGAGCTGGATACCATCATCAGCAGATGAATGAGGAGCTACCACAGGCAGCACCCAGAGAAAGACCAAAATGGTAGCAAGGGCCCTCCAGTTCTTGCAGGTGAGCTCCCTTCAAACCACCTAATTTCTAGCACAGCTTAGGCAAGTGCACAGGAAGGTAACTGAGATTCAAGGGGAAGAGCTCAAGAGGCAGCAGCGCCCGCCCTGCTGTTGCCCACACGACCTTACCTAGGGCCTGAGTGCGCGTTTTCATTTTGAGTAAGGCAGTGCTTTGTGGAAAATACACAAGCACATAATTAAAGGCTGCATCAAAACTCATATGCAAAAGAGCCCAAATTAGGATATAAAATGTAAATTTTCCCAAGGTTGGCTTTTGGAACCAACGTAATATTTGCTGTGGTTTAGTGCAGTTTCCTTGTGAGCCATTTTGTATGCTTTTTTGTTTTATGCAAAAAAAGATTAAGTTTTATCTAACTGTACCAACCCTTTTCACATAATCCAGACAGCTTGAACTACGGAACTGCGGAGCCATGACACAGCCGCTGCCAGCTCAGCTGCGGATTTGGATGCTGGTCATTGGATGGAGATTGCAACCCAGGAAAACTGGTGATGCTGCTAGAGCCCCCCAGCTAGTGTGCTCCTGCATTATTCCCTGTATATGCACCAGCTGCACCAGCCACAGTGTGACAGGAATTCCACCCAAGTACCTCCACTCCACTGCCCGCATCCCTGCTCTGCAGCAGCACTGCTCCTGCCTTATGCCGGGTGTCCAGCCTGTGCTTCTGTGGCAGGAGAGGCTCCACAGTGTGTGGGTCAAGCCGAGCACTCAGCAGGCAGACCCCTGGAGCAGCCTCACCATGCCATTCGTCCCCATCAGCACATGCCATTACACGCACCAGCACCCAGGCGAGCAGAGCTCTGTCGGACACAGGCACTTCAGGTTCCTCCCCAAGGCCTCTGCGCAAAGACCAAACCATCATCAGACAGATTACAAAATAAAGAACAAACAGAAACCCAAGCCACACACAACAGAGGGTGCTGGCCTCCCACCTGCATTCTCCTGTTCTCACAGTCCCCCAGAAGCTCCTACTGCAACCACTGATGCCTCAGCCTGGGGATGGCTCATGCTCCCAAGGGAAGCATGCACCCAATGGTCCCCATGGGAGGGAGCAGCCTCCACGTTGCTCTGCCCCATCTCACACCCGCCCTGCAAAGTCCCAGGGGAGCCTGACAGGTCCCTGCTGCCTGACCGCAGGGATGCGCACAGGAAGGCTTCAACCACACTGGCGCCCATGTGAACTTCCCGTGCGGTTGGGGCAGGAGGTGACAGCTTTGGGTGCCTCTCACCATGCCAAAAGTGGCTGCTGTTTAGCAGGGAGGACACCAGGATAACCAGCCATATCGAACCATATGTTGGGCCAGCAAGAGGAACTTGCTGTGTTTGAGATCCCTCTTCGCACAAGCACCCCATGCTGCTGGTGCATCGACAGTCCCACACCAGCAACTCAAAATATCCCTGGCGTCCATGCCACAGGCAGCACGCAGGACATCCTCTGTCCACTAACCTCCCACCAACCGGCTCCAGGGACAGGGACTGGAGAGATTTATCTATGCCCCCCTAGCGCCTGAATTACTGCCCTCACCTCTCCAAAACATGTGTCTTATTTACGGATGGCATCTTTCAACTTCAGCCTCTAATCACCTGTGAAACGAAGGGACTGCTCCCCTAATTCCAATCAAATAACCTCTCAACAGTCTGTGTGATGCAGGAGGGCTGCTCAAGTCCCCTCCTGTGGGTACATGCCACAGGTTGGCCGCTAACTCACGAGTCTTTCTCAGTCCCACTGATTTCCCAATGCTTTTCCGCTGGTGTGCACACAGCAGAACCATGCACTGTCCCAGCCCAGGCTCTACGTCTCCCACCAGGTTCCCTACAGATAATCATACACACAGAGAATCCACGCTACCCTTTCTGTCCTCAGCACTGAGCTGGAAGCTCGTTTTCCACCAAGAAAAGAGCCCAGTTCCTCACGTCTCCCCAGCCTCTGTCATGTCCCTCCCTCTCCTCCACCAGACTCATCCACCTCCCTCACTGCTGGGATTCCTCCCTGGTTTACCACTTTACATAATCTTTATTAATTCAATTACCATTCCGGGCTATTTTTTTCCAGTAATCAATACAAATGCTTAATGCTATAAGGTGAAGAACAGCTCCCACAAAACCCATCACACACCTAACTGCTCAGATACCAGTTTTATTTACAACTACATACCAAGGTCCTAATTCTTACTCCATTTTACTGGTTTCACACTGACCGTAGACTCATTTCTTCATCAAAGTTCACTCTGTCCTAAACCGAGTATCATAAAGAAGCCTAAACATCTTATTTCATTATTAATACCTGTACCTAATCACTCTGTGCTCAGGAGTTGTCATCAGCATTATGGAACACAAATCCCATCAAACATGCTACTTGGCACTCATTTCCCCTCCTTTAATTCTTCATTAATTCAGACTGTGTCAGCCACTGTGCTCTTTCCCAGGGATCGATATCAGGCTAACTGTATCATAAATACCTGAGTCATCCCATTTATCCTCTTAGAGCCTGGCACAGCATTAGCCTGCTCCTGTCTCAGTCATCCTCTCATGCGGGAGCCACCAAGAGGCCAGAGAGCTCTGCAGCAGCTCCCCAGGGCTCTTGGCTGCAAGCTACCCAGAGCTGGGAATCTTCAGTACTGGATTGTGGTAGCTGCTGCCCAACACTGAACAACCATTCCAGGGAAATCATTTCATCTCCTCAAGCATGGGATGAAAATGCTTATACTGCACGGCTACTGACAACCCATGCACTTTAGCCAGCCATGGACCAACACCATAGTTAAAAAATAAACCTCATAATTCCCGATTGCCACTAACCAAGCTGCATGCAGACTGCTCCTTGTGTCTTACTCCTCCAGTTCTCTCACTTGCAGTCTTGGCTTACGTTCCATAATATCAACTTTTTCTCCGTTAACGATTAATTCTATGACAGTCTTAATTGTTCAGATGTGCCACCTCTTTTGTATGCCAGCCTGAATTCTGAAACAACGCAGCCTTCTGCATTAATTGTGGGCTTTGGGTGTTTTGGGCACAAACAAGACATTCTTTAGAAATGAATAATTATTGCTTGCATTTGCTATTTATGTTCTTTATTTATTTATTTTAGCTCTGTGACATCAATCCTTCTAAAACAAACAGTAACCTGTGAGTGCCACACAAACACCACCACCAGAAAGAGCACTGCATCCCTGCTCAACCGTTATGGCAGGAGAAGGAGTTGGGGAGCTGCAGTGTGAGGGGAAGGAGCGGAATGTTCTGCCCTCCATTACCCATCCGGGGATGATCCAGTACTGAGGACAGGGCTGGCTGGATGGCTCCAGAGAGATCACTTTAGTGGAACCTCCTCCAGGAATGCCCAAGGCTGGCGCTGGACTGGTAAACTGGAAACGCCACAACACCAAACCTGGCAACTTTGCCATCCACTGTGCAGTGCTGCTCACATCTAAAATTGCAGCATGATCAGAGCACCAGAACATTGTCTGGCATGAGCAGACAGATGCAGTGCAGATGTGGTGCAGTGGCAGTTCCCACCTCCACCTGCTCTCTTCTTATCTCTTTCGATGTGGTTGGTGCTGCACTGTTCTGGGGCCAAGCTGGGAATGAACAGCACTGAGGCACTGAGGCTGGAGGAAGAGTGATACCAGGGAGGAGTGCAACCACTGCCCCATGACAAAATGCTTCTGAACAGCATGTGGGGAGATTTGGTGGAGGGAATGGGGATACTCAGGGCTGGATGCTCACCCTGGAGGAGAGACTGAGGGAACGGGGCTGGCTTAGCCCAGAGAAGAGCTGTTTTCAGCTCCCCATCACTCCCTGAGGTGCTGGACACGGACTGAGCCCTGACCCTTCTTTGAGCAGGCAGGCAGACTATGGCAGGCATCCAGGCAGGGCTGGCATTGCAGTAAATACTGCTGTGCCACTCAAAGGCCACAGTGAGCCATACTTCAAGGACTGAGGCCCCCCCATTCCCTGCATCTGCCCTCAGCTGCCCTTCAGCTTCCAGCGCTCTGGGCGAGGACTGAGCAAGCACACTAGCTATCTGCTGCCTGGAGAGATCACTGCAAAATTCAGGAGCTCCGCGTACTGAAGCACTTACAAAGGCAGGTGTGGATCCTTACACCCAGAGCTCCCCTCTCCCCTGCACTGAAGTCATCAGAGCAAACACGCATACAAACACAACATTCACTCCATCTTTAAACATCTTTGACATCCAAGGTCTCCTTGGCCAAATGACGAATCCTCCCTGAGCCAATGAGCTGCACCGCAGGCTCTGGTGCAGGCTGGGAAGACCCTAAAGCAGGAGAGATCTGCAGGGAGCCACTGCTCAGCTCTCCCTGTGCCTCCACCACTAAAACCTGCCTCTCATGTCAGGGAACAGCAGCACCAGAGACCACAGCATGTTCCCCAGGGCCGCGGCTTCCCTCCCTGGGAGAAACCCAGGCTGAAAGGATGCACGGGTCTTGGAAAGGGCACATAAAAGCCACCGGAAAGGAACCACAGTGGCGGTAGCACCTCCAGGACCGGGGTCCAGCGCACAGCAGGACCCAGCTGCAGGTCCCACAGCACAGCACTGCCGGAAGAGCAGCAAACAGGAAGCCTGCCCCGGCCTCGGACACGCAGAGGAACAGCCAGCTGGTTGAAAGGAACTTCAGAGAAAGAATAAATTACATCAGGCTCAGACAAAAGGCTCTGGTTCACAGAGAGACCTTTGCTCAGCCGGATGGACGGAGCGAGTCTCCCAGCAGGCAGCACGTCCTCATTCTGCTGCAGCTCAGGCTGCAGCAGCCCCACAGCTTCAGGAAGAGGAAGGTGCTAGAACAAGTGCAGTGTTTGCAGGTAAGCACAGAAAGAACAAAACCACCAAAAGAAAAAGATCAGATCAGCTCCAAAGCATGAGTCAGGATAGCAGAAACTAAGACAAAGCATTGTGAAAGGACCTCAAAATCCTGAGTAACTGGGTGACAGAACAGTAGGTGATCAATATTAAGTGGCATGCTCAGGAAAAAAAGGTAATGTTATTTTACATACACAATAGGAACTTCAACTTCTTACCACTCAAAACCTGAAGGTTATTCTAAACATCTCTATGAAAACATCAGTTCGCTGCTCAGCAGCAATCAAAGAGCAGAGTTCTAGCAATTACTAGGAGGAGGATGAAAAACAAAACGGGGACCCATTGCAATGCTCTCGCCCCGACCCACAGCGTGCCCACGGCTCACAGCTGTGGATCGCTCGAGTGCTGCTCCTCACCCTTCCCAGAGCTTCTGACCCAGATCTCAGAAACAGATAGAAGAGAACTAGGAAAGGTACCGAGAAGGGCAGAAGCTGATCAAAAGGATGGAACAGCTTCTGTACAAGGAGCCTGAAAAGGGAAAATAGCAAAGGGGGAATTAAGTCTTCCATGTCAGGAGAAGAAAGGAGGCAGCCACAAGGGAACAATTTGTTCACTGCTTCTCCCAAAACACAAACTAGAGGACATCAAATCCAATTAATCAGCAGGCAGGTTCAGAGCAGAAAGAGATCTATTCATATAAAACATCAGTAAGCTGTAAAACGCCTCATTGAGGGATGCAGTGATGCTAACACGCGCTCAGCAGATGATGAGGCAAATTCAAGGACAAAAGCTCAGTGCAAGGCTACAGAAACACAGAGACACTGCTTTGGGCTCGGGAAATCCATGTCAGACAAATGGCTCCATGCTGGGAGAACGTATGACCAGCAGCCCAGCTCGCATCCTGGCCCCTGGGCACAGGCTGGGTAGCAGCAGAGGACAGGGTGATGGGCTGAAGAGCCCTTTCATGATGGCACTAAGAGTAGACTCGCCTCTCGTCTCCCCTGTGGGCCTCTGCGTGTGCAGGGCTGCTGGCAGCATGTGTGGTTTCGGTTGTCAAATAGTCACCACAGCAGCTCAGAATCGGGGCCTGCAAACTTTGCCAAACTAACTATTCAAGCTGAAATTTTCCATGCTTGCTCTCTGCATTAGGCTGGTATTTTTAGAAGTTTCAGCAAAAGCAATTCAGACATTTCCAAAAATGAGGTTAGGGAAAAATAAGGTAGCTTTGCCAAAGCTGTACATTTTTCCAGCTTTGACCGAGTTGCTTGAAGAGCTGGTGCACCTCCACAACTCAGAGATGGAGCCGGAGCCGAGCGGCTGGCTCGGGATCATCCTTCGTGCAAGATGACTTTTGCAGTCTGTGAATGTGATACGAACTTGGGGGGGAACAACCCCTTTGAGAGTTGCTGCTCACACTTCTCTGTTTATGCTGCTGGATGCAAAGAGACCCCTTGCTCTTATCATAGAATCATGGAACGGTTTGAGTTGGAAGAGACGTTAAAGCTCATCTAGTTCCAACTCCCTCTCAACTCAAACTAATGCAGAAGGAACCGACACCAGGCAAGCGATTCAGCCTTTGGCTCCCACACGTCAACAGCTCAAGCCGAAGATGCACAACAGCCTCCACTTTAGGCTGGGCTTTGCCAAGACACAGGCTGCAGCAGAGCAGTTTCTATCTTGATCTGCTAGATGGCTTCCTTACTGACAGCCTAATGAAAAAGGAATTTAAAAATACAAAGAAATACAAAGGCGCTTTTGATTTTAGCACTTCTCAACTTTGAGTGCTTGATTTATAGTTTTATCACTGTTGCTTAAGTTTATTTGAATGCAATCAAGTTGTATTAGAGATACAGCCAGGCTTTTCAGCTGACATTAAGGACTCCTACTGAATCCTCTATATTTTGTCACTGATAACAATTACAAAGACAGCAGAGATCATCCCTGTGCCATTCAGCTGCACAGCACAGGTTAGAAAAACCCACTCAATAAATCCAGCATCAAAATCATCTCCTGTACCTGAGATAGTGTGGACTTTGCAAAGAAACACCAGGTTTTCACTTGAGGCCTTGCAAGTGTTTACTGCATCTGTAGCGAAGTTATTCCAATGGTTACACACTCTCTGACAAAAATGAGTACTTTAAAGCTGAATCTGTGTAGCTTTGGGCTCTGCCCAATGGGTCACATTCTCTCTTCAGCTTCTACATTGATCTGATTGCTTTTAAAGCCTTTACTATTCTATTAGCTGTTTTCCTCAGGCTTTAAATGATTTTATGGCGCTTTTTTTGAACTATTCACATTAATAAAAAAAAAAGTATAGACATCAAAATTCCATATTGCACCTGGTGATGGTCTTGTCAAAGCCATAATCATCAGCCCGTCCTTCCACGTCTGCAAGGTAAGTTCCAACCCCCTTAAACGCCTGCATAGCAGGGCCCCACAGAGGGTCTCTCCCAAATTACCACAACAATTAGGATCTTGCACAATCTAAACACAGCCAGACTCAGACACATCTTCTGATGGACTTTAAATGATATATCATTTTATGTAATCCCTGGGATGAGCTGGAAATCAGTGAGGTATTTGTTTAATATCTTTCTTACATTGTATGGTGAATAAAATATTGTGACAGCTTTAAAACTGCTGTGGCTACAGGAAAGGCAGTAAAGGTAGAAATACAGACAATCTGATTAAGTAACTGAGAGTTTATATGGGAGAGTTTACACAGAAGTTACACTCCTTGCATTTCTGTGATGCTCAGCACCCAGAGGACAAAAGAGCAATTCCCAGGAAGGAACAGACTCCTCTTCCCTTCTGACAATGCACCTCCACCCACAAGAGATCATGGCAGCTGCGAGATTGCACTCCAGATCAGCCCAAAGTATTGCCTTGGACACAGAAACAGGAGAAACACCAAAGCCAGGACACTCAGCAAGGCAAGGCAGTGGGAGGACCAGGGAGAGGTGGGCTGAAGGGAACAGATCTCCAAGCCAACTAAGAACAGATCTGCTCTGGAAACGCTGGTTTCCATGAGGTAGCTCTGCAGGGAGATGCTCTGCTGAACCCCATTAGCCCGAGTGTTCCCTCTGCACTAACACAGGAGGCTACCACAAAAAAAAGTGGGTCCCATCACATCTTTTCCTCATCCTCTTTTCAAGCTGAAGTCAAAGCCATCTGTGTTTTGAATACCCACATCTGATGTAGTCACCCTCAGCTCTCCTAGTCAATGGAGAAAAACAAGCACTTTCGGCACTCAAGTCATGCAACCTACTTTGCACTCCCACTTCAGAGGAGCCAGAGGGAACTGACTCAGTGGTGTCAGCTCCATCACAGCCACCAAACGCCGAGTTAGACAACTCCCCCAGCTTCTGTATCCCACATCTCCCTTCGACGACAGCCTGCTCAGCTGACATGGCATGAGCAATGCCACCCCTCAAAGCACCGGAAGATGGTTCTGTCAGGATCTTCAGGGACTAAGCAAGGTTTTCTGGGCCACCTTTCTGAGAGCAGGTACACATATTTCTGCGTAAGGGCAGGTTGCATCTCCCCTTGCAGCCCAAGCAGACAGGCACACGGTACCTCAGAGCAGCAACTGTGGGAATGAAGCAAGAGCCTGCAGCTCCAACAGACTGGAGTGCTCGCCACCCCAGCCTTACGTCTTAATCACAAGATCACTCCATTTCCATGGAAACAACAGAATTAGAGACTTCATTTTAAAGACAATTACCAACATCGGGTATTTAACTGTTAAACCTGTCAGCACTCCCGTCTCAAATGCCAGGAGACATCATTTCCCCACACCACCACCCCACCAAAGGCTGCATAGTGACAACACAGCCAAGCCACTCTCCAGCCCTGCCACCATGTCCAGCCACATTCAGGCAGCTCCATGCCATTGGTATTTACTTTTGCTTCACTTACCAGTCAAGCGTCCAGAGAGCTTACTCTGCATCAGTCCATCAGGAGAGGAAGTTCCTGACTGACAGCAGTTGAATGCAGTGCTTGCTTGTACATCCGCAGCTGATCTTGGCCAATGTACAGCAATCCTGCTGACCAAGGCTTCCCTGATGTTTCAGCCTAGGAAAAGGCTTTCTGTACTTGTGAGTCATTCCGCTAGTTACTAGATAGCTTCAGGCACTAGTATGAGTACCAGGCAGCACAAGAAGAGGCTAATGCTTCCTCTTTCACCTGACACAGCAAAGCATTGCAATTGTTACGGTCAACCTGAAGAAAGAGCGGTGTAGAGCCAAGGTGCTAATTACTATCGCTAGCAAAGGGTTACCCTGTCCAACCCTACTGTCGTCACCCCACCTTGCAGCCACAAGCCTCACTTGAAAACAAACCTGAGGACCCAGGCAGCACCACAAGCCTTCTGAAACAAGTATCTTGGCTTGCAAAACACAATATAAGCCATGATACTGGTGACGTGATCAAGGCTGCAGAGCTAGATCAGGGAAGCTACCCACACCAGGAAGCACTCGGGTACACAGAGGCATCTCCCAGGAGAAAGAAGAGCTGTCCCTCTGTGTTCTGCCCAGCCACCGGTACACTTTGAGGTGTCACCTCCCCAAAATGTTCTGTTGGTGCTCTGATGCCTTGGCATCATTGCAGTCAGCATGATTGTTAGCTAACAGGTCCAGGGAGTCTCTCCTCTTGGCCATTACACCCAGGTCCAAGGACCAAAATTGTTCAGTCCAGCTCTGATCACACGCCACCATATAGACAAACATGCAGACAGACGATAACATGCTAACAGAGAGTAACTTTTCGCAACACATAAATTCTGCTGCCTTGCCCATGCCTCAAAGGCACTGGAAACCTGATTATGAGTCAAATTCCTGCCATGATTATAACCATACTCCTTAAGCCCCTCCTGCCAGGTCAGAGCAGCAATGTCCCAGTCTCTAAGAGATCAACTTGTCACCCACAGAAATCCTAACTCTGCTCCAAGCCAGACAGTTCCAAACTGGAGAAGATGGAGAGAAGTCATATTCTACAGCAGTCTGTGGACATGGGCCTTGCTCCAGCCACAGCACACAAGGAGCCATCTGCACCCTTGTGCTGGCAAAGCTTCGTATCAAGACAAAAGCATGGCTTTAAACTACACCTACAGCTGATGCACCACGAAAGCCGGGTGTGCTTCAGGCCAGACTCTCCTCCAGCCTCTGGAGAGAACTCCCTGGGATACAGTCATACATGCCTGTATATCTGGCCAGGCAGGGCTGACACCCCTCGGCTGGTGGAGAGGAGCGGGCAGTGGGTGCCTCTGGCTGGCAGTGGCAGTGAGTCAGG
>JANHGB010018384.1:22693-36946 GCA_026283785.1 Coracopsis vasa | reverse complement strand
ATGACAAATACTGGTTCTCATATGGCACTAATTATCCCCAGCTTTGCCTTCTGATAGAAAGATCTTCAGACTTTGCCTCTCCTCTGAGATTATATTTTTCAGAAGAATCTAAGTGACCTTGATTTTATCTTTACTGACTTGTTAGTAGCAATGCTGAGAGGAGAAAGGACAGATATTCAGGGGTTTAATCTACTTTCCTAAAAAAAGCAGCAGTAGTAGCAGCAGCAAGCCCATTTCTTTTTCTACTTCTCCTACTGATATGAACACAGATTTGCCACAAACAGGGTTACTAAGGGATAAAATAACCAGAGTTTTATGGCAACAAAATTGGGGGAAAAGTTGCTCTGATAATTATAAAGTTTTAATAGTGGGGATACCCAACTTATCTCATTTCTTCACCTCCTCTAAGGTCTTTGCTGGCTAAAGGTCATACCAGGCAAGGAGCCATTCTATTTTCTTACAAATTTTAAAGCCATCATTTAATAGTCATAGGTTTACAGTGTGCCAACTATAAAGACAGCTAGGACAAAGAAGACGACAATCTAGTACAAAGAAACACTGGCAGGGGCAGAGGGCAAGGGGACATTGGTAGCCTTTCAAAGGCCATGCCTTTAAGCACACCTGCCTCAAGCCCAGGTCTTTACTGGAGTGAACCTTCCTCACTGCATGGCACACATTGGACAGAAATCAGATCTAAACATGTTTGGGGAAAAAAAACAAGAGCTGCATTTGCTGCTTTCTCAGAACAACAGCAGTGACTCAAGGTCCAGCAGGTGAGAATGAGAAAAGCATCAGGAGCCAGGTGAGGAACATGCTTGTTAACACTGCTTTCTTTCCACTTATCCCTCCAATTCCCATTTCCCCAAAAAGTCATTTGCATTTTTACACTGAAGCAGCTTTTCCTGTCAAAAAAGGAGCCAGCAGTGATGTCCTCAGGAGGTATGGCATACACTCACGCGAAAGCACAGGAGGAAGCTATCACAAGGAGCACAATAAATGGGTGACCAGGACTTCCTTTGCCTGGGATGAAGAATATGCAGGGCTGGAGCATTTTCCCCCATTCTGCTGAAGCTGAGCCCCATGTGAACCCAACACAAGTACCAGAAAACATCTGAATTCTCACTGTGGGACATGGTAGAACTTGCCTTTTTCCTTCACAGCCAATGCAAACCAGGAGCTTTTGGCTAGCTGGAGAGCATCTTCTTCAGGGGGTTCTCCAATTCCAGCATTACTGGAATTCTATTCTATTAGAGAGTCCAACTTACAGACCCTGGGATCTACAACTATACCATCAACAGAAAGAAAAAAGGAAGTAAATCCTAGCCATCTGCTTATTCTTACCTGTCTTTCCTCATCAACATCAGTACCTAAAAGGTCACTTACTAATGTGGAACTCTCCTGAAACAAGGGACAGGGAAGAAGACACACAAGGAACTCTGCTCCTGGGGCCAAGAGATGTGGACTTCTGTATAGCTTGTAGCTGCTCCTTTTGAAGCCTAAATTTTTTCAGTACTGGGGTTATATCTAATGCTTGGAGGTGTACAATAGCAGAGCATCAGCAATGAGGGGTCCCTTTGAGAAATCCCCCTGCTCAGAAAGGACAACTATCTAGATCCAGTGTCCATCTGGCTCAATTGTCACATTATTGCACAGAAACCTCAGTCTCAACAGCAATAATATGCCACTAGAGTCTGGTACCCAAGTCCCCTAAAAACAATTCTGGCAGTCCCTCTCCTCCATTGCACATCCCCCTTCCCTCCAAAGAAGTTAGATCTTGGTGTGTGGACAGAAAGAGGAGGTATCAGGGTCCCACCAGTGACTGGTTGTCTAGAAGATCCCAGCTGGGAGGAAAATATCTCCCACAACAGGGCAGAGCCACGGAGGCAATCCTAAAGGAGAGTTAACTTGAGAGAGGAGCAGGATTTTGAGCAGGGGAGGTGGGAAGAAACTCCCTGTATTATGCCAAACTAAAAATGAATTATTCTGACCCCTTTACTGCAGTCGTTATCCAACGACCATTCAATATTTCCACCCTGGGCAAAGACATGTTTTCTGAGAAAGATTTACTATGTTAGCTTGGGCAGTACTTCATCAGCTTATCTTACAGTGAAAACACACTTCAGCAACTAGGATCCAGTGAAACTGCATTAAAATCTCCGTGTTTTTCTTTCAGCGATTATCTGACAAACCAAAACTGTAAGTCTTACTTTAAAAAAGAAAAAAAAAAAAATTAGGCACTAGATACAAAAAGCAATTCAAATTAGTTATGTTATTAGCAACAGAGTAGATCCAGGACACTTGGAATCTGCCTCCCTCTGTAACAGATCAATTTAGGCAGGTTCAATACACACTTAGGTTTGCCCGATGCACCTTCCTAAGTCAATTTTTTCTTTTTAAAGCCCCCCAAATTTCTTTTTACAATAAATTACCATGACATTAAAAGGTGGCCAAAGTGGACCACAAGTCATCATACTAGAGTTCTGATTACTTGTGACAGATCCAAAATTATTTTCACTAGGTTTGCATTGGTCACTGTGGAAATTTGCAATCCTGTCCAAAAGGAATACAATTAAAGATGCAATATCCACTAGCAAATGAAAATATATCGCAGTTTCAGATCTCAGAAACAACTCACTGGAAAAAAAATCTCCCTCCCTGGATGGAAAAAAACAAGGTGTTTTTTTTTTTAAAAAAATGTTCGATGTTTGCTACTTCAGCTAGGAAAAAGAAAAACTACTCGAGAAGTTAGTCGGCATATCTAAGAATCCCATCAGAAGGCATTACTGATATTAAGCTTTTAAAACAGAAAATATGGCTCTTTAGCTTAGTGCTCAGATACCAACACACCTGTAAACCTTTCAATAGCAAACTCTCCTACTTGCTACTGAAGTAAGCAACACTTAACATTTTCTGATGTCTACTTCAATAAACAATTTTCAGCATACTATGTTTTAGTACCAAATACGTATGGAAAGTGGTGTAAAACAAACCAATTTATTATATACATCTCAAGGATTGTGTCACATTCAAAAAGGATGTGTTTTTGGAAGTTCTGTTTATATCAATACAAGAAACATATGGAAATGAAAACTCCCTTCAACCAAAAAGTGATACATTCAGATGCATGCACAGATTTGCCCTGGGTTATTACACTATCCTACTACAGCCTTCATTTTTAGGGACAACAAGAAGGAAACATGTTGCTGTTCAGAAGACAGTACGAGGGCTCTTCATATTCAGCTACTGATGATTACTGGCACAGAATAGATTTTTCCTCCAGAACACAAATTGCTGGTAGGAACCAGTAGTTCACATCATACTTGGTCTTCCCTTCACCAAGCAAAGCAAAACTAACTTTCTGAGGATCAAAGCAAAGGGATCTGGTTTCTTAGAAACACCTGTCCTTACATGGATAATCTCAGTTCCTACAAAGTTATTTCAGTGCCTACAGAGGTAGAAGCTTCTCCTGATCTTGGCAGATTTCTCTGCCCTGGAGTCAGAAGTACAGAGGTCCAAGCGAACTCTCTGAAGTCTCACCTAGCAGAGTAAAGAGCCTCTCCTCCTTACCCAAGAGGGAAGAGAGTAGGAAAAAAGTGTCATTTCAGTTGGTACCAGGCACTATGCAAAATTGAAATTTATTTTAAATGGGCTACAAGAAGGCTTGCTCAGCAAAAGATCACGCAAGAAACAGTTATGAGTATTAATATCTTCACACACAGAGCTTTCCACCTGCAATGGAGGGAAGACAAGTAGTTCACTGTGGTGAGACTGTTCAGCCAACAGTTTTGGAATTTCACACATGCAGGCAGCCTGTCCAAACTCGGCCTGACAGCTCCCGTGTGCAATGCAAGAGGACTCAGCAAGCAAGAAGCAAAGCTGCTCCAAACCATGCAACTTACAAACCTGAGTTGTCTCATTGCAGAGCTGTGTGTTTATTTAACAGGACTAACTTCATTAGAGATGTTTATTTTGAATACTCATTTAAGCAGACTCACCATGCCACAGCTGCTCATGTCTGAACACCTGAACTCACACACCAGCGTGCCCAACAGCATACTGAAGATGAGGACCAGGAGACTCAGATAATAAGAAGATTTTTGAAGATGCAGAGGTGCGAGGAGTCCCTCAGAGAGGGAGAGGAAAAGCATAATAACAGATGCATACAGCACAGAGACAAGCATGTGCAACAACAAAGACAATGTGAAGAGGTGAGTATACCTGGCTTCCTTACACATGTTACATAGCCAAGCATCTAAATTATTTACTTACATTTAGTCACCTCCACGACTAAGGATATGGCAGAATGATGAGACAGGAGTGTCACTTTTCCTTTAGAACCCTCCAAGGCTGTTCCACAACAAAGATTCAACACTATTTGGGGAAGCTGCCATCTAGTCCAACAGATCAAACTGTAGCTGTCTCAGTAGCCACATAACATTACTACAAACAGAGCACAGGTACTCAGGCCTCCTGACACTCTCGTATGCTTGAGAAGCTGCCAATCAACAGGGGGGTGGAAGCTTTACTGCGATAGAATTAAAATTAAAAAAAATCAGGTGATGTTGCAGTCTACATAAATACAGTTTTATTGTATTAATGGCAAGTAAAATTAAACGTTACCATTTTTTTTCCATTGAGTATTTTGCCTATTTAATGTTCTTCCTTCCTGTCCATGCATCTGTTCCTAAAGTGCGTGTGTGTCCAATATTACTATTGCATGGAAAATATGTTAGCTGAATGAATCCTAGTCTGATTCATCCCGGAAACTTTGCTGCTAACAATGATCGTACTCTAATATGTTTGTCTTCACACCCACCATTCATGCCCTCTCACTTACTTGACCTAAACTTGTAACTCAAAGGAGAAACACAGGTGAATTCAGGAACAGATGGTAATATGCTGAACTTAATCTAGTTCCTGTTACCTAATGGCATAAGTTGTTTGGGTTTTTCTTTTGCCTTACTCAAGAAGTCATTTGAGGGTAAAGATAACTTACTAGGGAAGAACAGCGTAAGAAGATTTCCCAGTGTTAACTTCCACTGCAGATTTCCGCTGTGGAACAACAGAATAACTGGAGCTTATTCAGCCTGTAGCATTTAATCAATGCAACCGTAAAGCCCAATTTGTTCAATACCAGTAGAACATTTTTCTCAAGTTGCTGTACTGTTTATTCTTCAAGAAATCTATGCTCTCATTTAAGAAGAGTTATAGCAACAACCAAAATAACTAGATTCAGAGACCCACAAACATGAACTTAGGATAAACTAATACAGAGCTGTCTCAAGCAGCTGAAACAGCTCCAGCTTCTCTGCTGCTTTTCCAGGCTTCAGCAGAGTGAAACCGATCTGATTTTTGACAATTCCACCTCAAGGATTTCTATTAAAAGCTGTGTAACTGAGAAGATTTCCTGGTGAGCTTTCACTCTGCTGTGGCCTAGAAATGTTAATAGCTATGCAGTGGAGTCGATCCATCTCCAGAAAGCTTCAGGCTAGGAAAGAAGCGTGAAGACTCCTTAAAAGCACTCAGAGTAAATAAGAGCCTCTGAAGAGGAGGGAGAAGAACATTTATTCCTTCCAGCAGCCAGTGACGTTGGTGGGCTCCAAATTTGCCAGAGATTTCATGGCAGCTAAACTGAAAGAAGGGGAAGCCTGAAAAGAGCAGAGGGACAGTACGCGGTCCAGATTCTTGTCACCATCATCCCTTCCCTACCAGCCTTGGCTGAGGTATAGTAGTAATATCTCTCTGAATTGCATATGCCAGTGTGACACACTGCTAGCTGCAGAAGGACTCCAGGTTTCAGAGGAAGACAGGCAGGCAACTTGTCAAGCTTAAAAGGAGAGAGAGAGGACACATAAGCACAAGAGGGGTCATGAAAGTACATGAGAAGGTGCAGAAGTGCAAAACAGAGACTAAACTCTAGATTATAAATTAATTCTTGCACTCTGCCAGAAGGATCAAAAAACCTTTCTAAACAATACTGCAGAGCATCATCTTGAGAAAAAAATGCTTAATGCATTATCACACAACTGCAGTGAAGTTATCAAATGCCACCACTTCTGTTGAGGCAAGCAATCCCAATACAGTCAACAAAAGACTCCAGTCAGTAGCAGTGTGGACACCAAGCAATTCTAGATTGTAATTTCTGACCTTATCAGGGCTACTAGACTGACAGTATCATTTGACTTGAAAAGAGATTGACCAGCATCCACCTGGCCAATGCTGAACAGACAGGGAGACAGGAGCAAGTTCTACAGCAGCTCCAACCTAAATTCTGTTGACTCTACCTATTAAACATCAGCAACTCAATTCAATTTCCCAGCACACAATTGGCTGAGTTAGCTGTCGGTTTACTCTGTCTGTAAGTAAGCTACTTCTAGCCAAATATCATTAAGACAAGGCAGTGAGCAAGCCTCGGACATTCACATATTCAAACTCTGATTTGCAGAAGTGTAGGTGTAAGTGGAAATCCTGAACAAACACAACTATCTGATTGCTGCTAGGGCAGCCAGTCCACCAACTTGTTGACTTCTGTAAGCCACCCCGTGGGAAGCCGGATATTTTGTGTATCTGGTAAAGTAAGATCTCTCATGAGAAGAGTTGAAAAAAGCCGAGCAAACTAGTTTGAAAAGGATTGCTTTTGGCACAGTGACACAGTTTTACAAACTTCTATTTGACTATCCTTTTGCTAAGAAAGGCTGAGGCACTTTTATGAGCACAGCTGCCATCCTCAAGTGTACAAGTAGCTGCTACTGTCCAATTGCCGATGTTTCTTTCCAGAGTAATCTGATTGCAATATTTAACAAAAGACGGCTTGCATTTGTCTGAAACCCATGTGACATGCAAGTCTGTATAGAGATACAGCATTGTAAAGTGTTCTGTACAGGATATTTCGCACTTTTCCTGGGTTGAGAGGATACAGAGAAGTTTTTATTACATATTGAAATGGAGTATAAGGAAAATCCTTCTACTGAATTGACAACTTACAGAAATACGGTATCCCAGCTCAGTACTAAGTGATAAGATAAAAGTTACACTACCTCTGTTGCAGTAGTCAATCTGAATGAGGACTAAGGAAAAGAATTCCAGATCTGGCAAAGGTCATGTTGACTGGTGGATGACTTTCCTGGATAGCAGTGACACAGAATAAGTTGAGAGTTCAGGGTAAAAGACAGACGACTTACCTGGCAGTACCAAGCACTACAGAGAATTAATCTTTCTGTGTACACAGTATTGTTAGGCCAGTGCCAGGATGCTACTGCTGTGTTCTTTGCCTGGATTTCAACAGAGCATAGAAACCCCAGAGAGGGTTTGAAGGACACTAGTAGGAGAGCTGAAAAACTTTCTTCAGGGTGCTCATTCTTATTGTGTTTGTGAAGAAATAAAAACCCGAGAAAGCTTGTTTAGCATGTAGAGATATTTACACCTTGGAAATACAGCTGAAAATGCAAGAGGGAGGAGTTTTCCAACTTTGCTAAAAAAGACCTACCTCCAGTGACCAAAACTTAACATTAAGACAATCTAACTTTGGAACAGGACAATACTGATCTTTGTGTAGAACGGCACGTTGGAGAGGAAAATGGCTCATCGCTTCCTAGGTCAGAGACTTTTCTGAAGATGATCTTTAACCCAACTTCTCTGCAATAAAAGTTCAGAAAAGCAGAGCAAACTCATTTGACCAGGGCAGCTTCTGGCAGAGTGACATTAGTTATGAACTTTTATTTAAATATCCTTGAGCAAAGCAAGGCTGACGCACTTAAGCACAAGATCTTTCAGAAAGTTCATGGGTTGAGAATTAGGCTGAATGTGATGGTTTCTCCACTTCTACAGACTTCCCTTTTGTTTATCCCACCCCTTCTGGGGTCTTAGGTAGAGAAAGGCAGGAAGCACAGCTCTCAACTGCAGCACTTAGTGAAGACAGGTCTAACAACAGAGTCTCAGCCTGCAGCCCCATGCATAACAATTTCAACCAGTTTGCTTTAAGCCCCACAGAGGCATAGGAAGCCCCAATTACAGTGACTTCAGGGAAATTCAGTCCACCCAAATCTGGACCATAATCAGTGAACACAATGTTTCATGCTTCAGAGCTTCTGACAGCAAGGGCCAACTTCAAATTCTTTGTCCCAGCATGTAAGAAGAGATGGAGGGGGTGACTGTGCTCTGAAGAGGAACAAAGCCACAACAAGAGATGGGACACAGGCCAGGGTAGAAAAGACATCAAAACAGCCAGAGCTCCCAGCGTGACCCAGAGTGCTCTTATTTGAATGACACATCTACTTTTGTTCTTCATGGTTCATTCTGATCATCATCAGCAGAACAAATGAGCCAGTAACAGAGATATTGTATAATTCTACTCCTCTGTTAGAAAGGACAAAAGCCATCTTGCAACAGAAAGGCAGCAATCTGCAGAGCTTGTGTACACGCACAAAGATTTGAGCACCATCTCAACATGTCTGTTATTTTGCCCCAGAATTAGTAAAATTTACATCTGATTCTATTACAGTAGCTATGGATATTTTTTTACCCCCAGAAATCTGGTGGGGTTTTTGTTTGATTTGGATTTTGTCCAGGTCTCTTATATATATGTATCTTTTTATACATATGCACATATACCTGTATGCATATACATACATACATAAAGTGCCCATTAGAACATGATAGGCTATTTCTTGATTTTATTTTATTAAATATGGTAACCTTGATGGCATCTTTGTCCAGCTTGAAACATTCAGTTTTCCCAACATTAGGAAAAAAAAGAAGAAAGCCTATCACAAGTGTTCATTCATGTTGCACCAGCCGCAAATTATTTGTTCTGCTCCCTTCTGTGCATGAGGCCATGCAATGAGTCTGTGAAGGCCATGCAACGAGTCTGTGTGATAAACCCCACACAGCCATGCTCTCAGGGAAAGTAACTACAACACTGGTTTTGGTGGGTCAGCAAGAAATCCCCCCATGTCATTTCAATCTCCCATCAACCTCTCTGTGTTTTGCTGCAATAGTTATTCCCAGCAGAAGGGATGTAACATAAAAAAAGACTCATATACAGTTAGCTTGAAAGGAAAATTCAACAGGCAGCATCTGCCAAAGCAGCCCTCTCAGTGAATGCCCACATTACACACAGCGAAGGGCACATCCACTCACCAACCCTGCAAAGCACTCTCCCACCTGATGCTGGTACCACATTAAAGTGGATGGCCTTAGGAAGTCCAGTGGATATTATCCTCTAAGGCTAAGGTCTGCCTTGAAAAAGTGTATGTTTGGTCCTTTTAAAAGCATTTTGAGACACACCTGTGGAGGCTGAATTTGGCAGGAACTTTTCTTTTTTCATGACAGTTATCACTGATGCTAGAATAACTATAGCTATTTTCCAGGCAAGACTTAAAATCTGGATAAGTGACAATATGAAAAATTGCATGGAAGACAGGAAACAAGCCAAAGCAATCATCAACTGCTCAAAAACACCTTCAGAAAAAGAAGCATCATAAACTTTATATGTATAAAAAAAGAAGGGCATTAAAAAGCAGAGCAAGAAGAAACCAGAGAAAAGTCCATATGGGTTATATGGCTAAAGAAGCTTAAGCAACTATTAAAAGAAGAGATAGCAAAATTCAAACTCAGCAGAAATCTAACTGGCACATTCACGCCAGCCACAAGGCTTGTTAAGGATGAACACGGAAAGGCCTTGAAAACAAAAGAAAACAGCTGGTTTAGGCAACTGCAATGGAAAAGTAGGCTGGATTTCAACTGTGTAGACAATAAGCTGATCTAACATTTGTCCTACAAATATTTTACAAAGATAGAATTAAAAGCAAAAACCACTCAGATGGCACTGGAATGGGTTGCCCAGAGAAGTTGTGAATGCTCCATCCCTGGCAGTGTTCAAGGCCAGGCTGGACAGAGCTTTGGGTGACATGGTTTAGTGTGAGGTGTCCCCTGCCCATGGCAGGGGGGTTGGAACCTGATGATCTTAAGGTCCTGTCCAACCGTAACTATTCTATGATTCTAACATACAAGTTGATTCACATACGTTGGCGGTAACGCAAAGACAGTGGAGGTACCCAGAAGGAAACAGCATCACAAGCTGCTGAGGTGGCAGCTGCATTCATAAGCTGAAACTAGTGTTCTGTCATAAAAACTACACCACTTCCACTCAAATTTTATTTCCAGTTTTATTAAAGATAGGTGTGAAAAATGGAAGTCTAGCATCAGTATGAACAGAGATCTGTGCATCTTCAAAAGCAATCTCAGGAAAACACAAGGTATTTATAGAACAGCTTTACAAACGCCACCAAGATTTGTCAGAGATCAACAACTACTTCTGTTCCAAGTTACTGCCATCTTTTTTGGACAACTAGGGCAGACATCAAGAATGCACCAGAATATCTGTCCTGGCAAATTTTTCACCAGCAGCTGAAGGCACATGTTAAAAGTGCCAGTTGTCAGAATCCTTTCAATACACAGCTCTTCAGGAAGGGATTTAGTACTAGAAAGGACATGCAAAGAGCAGCATAAGCACAGTTTGGGACAAGAGAGCCTATTTTATTTTGCCCTAAGCAACACTTGATGGTTTGGATGGAATTCAGATTCAGAATAAAATAGGTTTGCCTTCAAAACAGATTGCATAATTGGCTTTAGGTTTTAGTGCAATTTTCTTTATAAATGGACCAAATCTTCAAGTTGCTCATAACTCAACTGTTTGAAAACAGCAACAAATCTAACTGCCCCCAAGGAAATATATTCTTATCCCCAAACTGAGACATACAGATTGGCCAGCCAAGCTGCAATGAAGGAAACTGCCAGAGCAGCATCTTGAATTAAACAGCAACCAGCAGTCCCCAGACAGCCCTGAGAACTGCAAAATCTAAAGGTGTGACTTCTGTTTCACAGATTAACTTTGCTTCAATCAAAACTACATAAAACACAGTCCTTAATACCCATTTAAAACTATGAAGGCACTTTAGCAGAAAGGGATAGGAGTGATAAGGCATTAAGCTTTTATGCCTGTATTTTGTATCCTGCAGCAAAGCAAGACAACAAAGTAATACTTCAATAGTTTACTCAAACAAAGCTTTAAATCAGCAATCTGATCTACTCACCGTTTTCAACAGTATCCAGGAAAAGCTTCTTAATGTCATCTGTCAACATATTCTGCAAGTGGTCTTGTCCATGCTCTGCATCATTATCATCAAACTGAGCTTCTATAATGACATCCGGACTTCTAGCATCACCTCTTGCTGCCTCTTGAGGAATGCAAGTGCCCAACATATCCTCAGGGACATTTGATTCATGTGTAGCTTCTGTTTCTTTGTCACAACCATCTGGCTTTATTACCTGAAGGAGCAGAGGATTAAAAACAGAAGAGGCAAGCTAAATCACTGGACTGAAGAAAGCAAATACTATCTTTCCTTTTTCACCTGCATCCCCAAGGAGGTGACAATGAATTGTGGGTGGCTGGTGACACGCTGCAATTGCCATGTAATTAGCCATAGATACTGCACAGTGGAAAAAGGTACCTTACTAGGATAAAGATGGGAACAGCATGGCTTTTACAATACCTCAACTGTGACAGTAATGTATCCAAAGAGTATCTAGAGCATAACCATACAGTTCCTGCCAAGCCTCTAATCAGCTCTCCAGAAGCTGGGAGTAAGCACAAAGAGGGGAGAGGATACACTACAATGTAATGACTTGCTTAGACCATTGTTCACCAAGATACACTCATCATCCAGGGAAGTCCCAAAACTCAAGTAGTTCCGGTGAATGCTGAGATCATGTCAAAACACATCTCTGGGAGCACTCCCCAACACACAATTAGGAACAGACTGAATAAGTACAGATCAGAGAACACTGCGGCCTGCAGAGGAACTGGACTGTGGCAGCTTGGTATGGCACCAAGCTTTACATTTATTTTAGGCTCCAGTCTTTTTGTTAAAGGCACTTAATCACTGCTGATACTTATACAAATCTCATAATTAAATTACCAAGAGGAATTAACTCAATTAAAGTACAAGTTACTTAACCATTAACTAACTGATAATTTGGATAAGTAACTCTGACCATTGCTACAGATTTGTCCCCACTTTAGTGCATCAATGGTACAGGGAGAGGAGAAACCATATATGTAATTGCATCATACAAAATCATGAAGAACCCATGTACCAGTAGACACCAGACCTGGATGGCATACTTCATTTCATGTAACAAGAGGCAGAAATTGCTCCATCTCAGGCTATAATGATCAAAATGGCTGACAACTTGGACAAGTATGCCTTTACTGGTGCTTCATACAACCAACAGCAAGTTGCAAGCATCTACCTCACCCTGGAACCCTGATCCAGGTTTTAGTTTCAGAAGCGTTTAAGTTTCACTCAAGCTGTGGTACTCCAGTGCAAGATTCAAATCAGCATAGAATAAGAAACAGCCTACTAATTATTAAAATCACAAAGAAACTGAGTGATCCCATTCCAATGCCCTCCCAGTGACTCAGCTCCTCTCCTGCTGGTGCTGGTGTTCATCAGGCAGGCAACTCCCTAGAGATCCTCCTCTAAGGTATCCCCGTCCTCAGCATCACTCAGTACATGACAGCAGCAACTCATGCCACTAGCAAGGCAAGTGAAGGGCCCTTTTAAAAGATGCAATAATAATAAAGAAAAAACTTTCTGGTAACATATTTTATATGATTGATATAGTCACTAGAAATAAGCATAAATAGCCTCAACAGGTCCTAGCTCAAACAGTCCAAGCATTCCAAGTAAGAAAAATACAATCCAGAAAGCTCCACAAATTACTGTTTAGTAACTAAAAAGCAAATAGATCAAAATCAGACTGTACAAGGGAAGACCTTCACAATTTTACATATACAGAGCCACAGTCTTGGTAATCTTTTCACAATACATAACAGAAGTAAAAGCAATTTTGAAACACAGCTGAATTGAAGTCTTTAAAAAAACTCAGATGACATTACTTTGAACTCTCGTTACCTTCTGTGACTCTGTTTTTCATCTTTATTTTCATTTTTTAATATGTATATAATTTGTTACCATAGCAGATTTTGACTCAAACATTAGATTGTGACAAAAAGGAAAAAAGTTTGGCAGAAGACAAGAAAATGGCTGATTATTAAATCTGGCTACATTTGGTACACAAAATACTGACACACAATGGTCTGGGCAAGAACAGTCTATTAGATTAGAGAGCTGACAAGGCTCCACACGCTAGTGACTCTGCCAGTGTGCCTATCCAAAAGAAAACCAGTGTCAACACTAATGTTTGGACTGTACTATGGTCAGATGTGGATGTATTCAGCTCTTAAATTTCAATTGCACCAGATGTGTGCAAGTGTGCAGCTGCAGCAGGAGTCCATTTTCTTCAACCCCTGCAGGCTTTGCCTGAATTTCTTTCTCTCCAAGTTGCTCTTTGGAGAGTGAGAGATGTGTTTCAGGTGCTAAATTACAAAGCTTTCTAGACATAATGCAGTGAAAAACATCAAATATATCTGAATGTAAGGAAATGCTCCTCTAAAGATGCAGCACTGAAAAGCTTATGCTTGAAGAGTTTATGCTGCATTAAAGAAGGCAACAGATATGCATTTCTTTTTAAACGCTATGTGCTAAAATCACCATGCTTCCCCCCAAGCCAGAGGATGCACACTGCTGCCACTAGCTAGCGTGATACTCCAGCTGTGATTACCCAAGTCCCCAGTCACACATTTCCTTATGGATTTGCAAATGGATTTTTGAGTAAAGTTTTCCAGAGTCCACAAAATCACAACTTCCACACAGCAGAGCAGCAAAATGTCCAGATGCTGGCAAGCATGGGCAACAGGATTTGTTTTCTTTTTAAGGCCAAGACAGATCATTTAGGCTGACCTCATACATAACAGAGCTGGGAATTTCACCCAAGATTTCTTACATCACACAAAAAATTTAGGGAAGCTGTACATCACAAGACTGGAAAACTGCATAAGGCTTTACAAAATCAGGAGCTCAGTGGATACAATTACTCAATTTAAGATGATCAGAATTGCTGGCCAACATGAGCTCATCACACAGATTCCAAACAGCAGATCCTTCTGCATATTAGCAGCAGCAAATTTGACTGTGACAGAATAAGCATTTCTTATATGCAGCATCTTTAACTACTGGAAAAAGGGAAATATAACCCCCATTTTCAAGAAGGGGAAAATGAATGACCCAGGGAACTACAGATCAGTCAGTCTCACCTCTGTGCCTGGCAAAATCTTGGAGCAGATTCTCC